>JARJLF010002606.1:0-33387 GCA_029378395.1 Mycena leptocephala | reverse complement strand
AGCAAATTGACAAGTGCTTTTCCAGGGACTTGCCGCCACTTTTTTGTCTTTTTTCGTCTTGCGGCTTTTCCCTCTTTTCCTGTGACTTTTTTGGGAGCTTTCTGACAGCTTTAAGTAAGTTTTCTCTTTTTGTGCTTTGCCCTTTTCTTGACTTTGGTCTTTGAGTTACTTCTGTCTGGGTTGAGTTGTATGCGACATTTCAAAGCACTGAAAATTGAAGTCCGTATGGTGGGAATCTGTTACCATTGAAGTACGGACCTTGTGCAATTATGCAGTCCCCCGGAAGTCCTTGCCAGAGATGACAATCGACTTGTATATCACGCGTTAGATCCAAGCGGCATTTATGACCCAATACGGCGGATAATGACGTACTTGGATTTCGGGCTCTGGGTCCTTGAAATGCAATGGCGTGTTGACTTCTTAATTACTCCAACTAACTAATACATTCGAGTCAAGGCAATGAAAATATACTATTCAAAAGGCGATCTCATGAGCATGATGATCGGCGTACTTGTTAACGTAAAAGGCTTTAAAAGCATCTAAAGAATCAGAAAATCCGAAATTGTGGATAGGTATAAAATCCTTCCCAGCAACGCCGATGAGGTGGGCCCCACGAAGCAAACAGTCCAGATGAACAACGGCCAAGCTTGGCTCACCACCCCGAACCGAGTCAGGAGTCACAATCCACATCCCGGTTTCCGGACAAGGACGCTCGCCCCGAGCGGAGAACCAATGGATCAGCGCACAGGGATAGTCAATCCCCCGAAATTTAAATCGTAATAGCATGCGTACCCGCGCCGCATGAAGCCCCTGGAACCCGGCCAGGTCTTTATCGTGCTCCAAAAAAACACAATCATACCGCGCAGGGCCGCGATACCATGATTTCGTCGCCCTGATGCGCTCGTGATGCATACCCCCAACACCGCTGACATCGCTCGGAGCGTAGAACACGGCCCGCGCAGAATTATAAAGGTAAACGCGCTCCGAGAACTCCGGACATTGTTCAAGAGGGACTCGCGCCCCAGAGACTGGGGCATTAGGACTAAGCTGATCGAACAGGAAGCGGCGTATGAGCTCGGGAAGGCGTGGCTGTTCCATATGCAGTGCAAGCAACCCAACATCGCGAGGTACTCGACGAACTGCAGTGAATTTGTGAGCATTATAATAATTACATGAGCGCAAAGAACGCACCATAAGTTTTAGCCAGCTTAACTTCCCCCATGCAGGTAGGCCCATCGATGGCGCCGTTGTCGACGCGATCATCATCCGGATTGTCGGGCGGAGGAGAATCGGCCTCCCGAGGCGGCAGTGGAGGTACAGGAAAGAGGGACCCATCGAGCATGCCGCGAGCGGTGAAGTCGACACGAGCAGCCGCCAATTTATCAAGTCGCTGATTCGTCAAGAGAATCTGACTCAGCGGCTTGTTATGGTTCGTCCGCCGGTATGGTTTCTTCACCGCCTTGATGTGTTTAGACTCGGTGATTGAGGAACAGAGACCATTGGGAGCACCAAACATTTGAATGAGTGGACGATAATGGACGATGGAATGTTGGCGTGGGAGGGAAAAACCTTCGGGACGGACCGAGTCCCGAAAAACCTCACGGTGAAGGTGAAAAGACGAGACGGCATTGTCAATGGCGTGTAAAGTTTCTTCGTCGATAACCGATCTACGGACGAGATGACAAAACTCGATGATATCCGCCACGGCCTGGACAACTGTAGGTGGTACGTGGCCTGCGATTGCGGGAAGATAGACCTGGACACCTTTGGATTCGGTATTTTACAGAGACAGCAATACACACCTTCATAAGGCCTTTCGAGTCGTTTCCCGTCCACTGCTTGTACCCTCGTCCAGTGTGGAAATGACGCAGCCCAGGGAACGGTGGGGTAATGGCAATTCTAAATGAAAAGATTAAGTCGTACTGAAGGGAAGGGAGTTGGCGGCAGACATACCTGCGATCAATATCCGCAAGGATCCGGTCCGCCTCCGCCTTCTCGTGGTTGTTGCGAATGTATGTCTCGACCCAGTCGACGACATGATCTTTGAACGTCCCCTTGATCACTTGATGCAATAAATCCATTGAGATCAACTCATGGATGTCTGCGCGCGGAAAACCGGTGGTGAATGGCTGCAAAACAGGTTAACGTTCATGAGCCCAAAGGAATTGAATCGAGCTCACAATAAGATCGCCAACGATACCATAGTCGTCCCAGAGCTCCTTCAAGGTACATGCCTCCATCAATGCATCGGTGTGCTCATGCGAACGACTGATGCTCGGACGATCGAGGTCAGTGAGTGGGGCGAGGCAACTGGTGGAGGGGTGTTAGAAAAATATTAAATGAAGGGGGAGGACGCACCGAGGGCACCAATTTTGCACGATACAGGCCAGAAGTGCCTGCTCGGGGTAATCGGCAATGTATGGTCCGAGACCATAGATCGCCCGACGAAAGTGGCCATCTGCGCAACGAGTTACGCGGGGGACAGTCATATAGGGTTTCAGGGGCGATAGGATCTTATGAAGAGAAGAATGGAAGAGCTGCCGGCGAAATTTGCGAAAGGCAGTACTGCCTGCATGATCACGCGTTGCTAAAAGCTCGTTAGTAGAAAATATTTACTGGATGAAGCACGAACTTTTGGGAATGGATAGGAACGCCATAACCGCAAGGCCATCACGGTGGGCGCGTCGGGCCGAGTTATGAAGGTTGCCGACACCGCCATAAAATGGATAAAATTCTGTATTGCCGGTCCCAACAGAAACCGTTGTCTTGTCGCTACCCAAGACACTAGGAACGAACATGGCGCCATGATTGTTCTCATCCTCCGCAATCTTATCCTGCAAACCGCACTGAGCATATGTCCAGTACAATTCGAAGATAACACTCACCGCTTGCTGCCAAGCCCAATTACCAGAGAATAAATCGACGTACTGACGCTTTCCGTCTTTGAACATTCTCTTTGGGGCCCAATCCATCTCGTCCTTGAAGTCCGGGTTGGCAAGTTGCTTCTCGAATATTCCGAGGGGCGAGCGGAACCACACCTCATACTTCTCCGTCATCCAGGCCGGAACTTCGCCCGATTCTGGCAAGGGACCGGTGTAGGTGACAGAGAATGACTGCCAGGGGACGTCACCCTGCTGGATTGCATCGATTGTAGCATACAAATCTTTGTGATCGGCGAAGGGGGGGTCGGTTCCGTAAAGGCAGCGAGCAGCTCAGCCAAGCGATCCACACGACGCCCCGCCATCTCCTCGTCACGATAGAGAAATTCTGCAAACTCAAATTCCGCGCGGCTGTTAAATGGCGAGAAGTCGTCGGCACCACGCTCTTCCCATGGAGGTGGTAGCGCGTCGGGTGGAAGGTCGTAGCCGTCCCTGTCGCATGGTGTACCTGTTAATTTGAGGATAAATTATAAGGCCTATACCGGACAAAAATATTTATACCGTCCAAGATCGGGTGGTATTCAATAGTCGTACTTTGGAGGTTGGGGGGCACTGTTTGTTGTGGTGGTGGAGATGGAGGCGGAGAAGGGCCAGGAGAAGGAGGAGGCGATGGGAATTCGTCATCCTGAGGGCCATCCTGGGGGGGATCATCATCCGACTCTGGCAGAGGTCGTGCCCGGGGAAAATGCGAATGAGCCCGTTCACGGTGAAGCTTAAGTCCACCAGCCGACTTTAATGAACGGCGACATCCGGGTTCGGGACAGGGAAATGAAGGGGCGGTGAAGGTTCTGCGGACATTGGACATAGTAGCAGCGGAGAATTGACGAGACTTGGAATTTTCAGACTTCAAGGCGTTGTGCAGTCGGATGCGGCCCGCCCCACGTAAAAATGATAACGCTCGTTGTCCTATGATCTGCCTTTGCACATGGGTCCGTTGCGCACTGAGTCAGGAGGGATCAAGTCACGCCTTACTCAAACCATTTTCTTATCGCCCCATTTTTTTTACCCTCCACCATGGCGCCGAGAATGTCCAAACCGCCTCCCCCACCTCTCCCCTTCAGCCTCCGCGCAGGCAGAGATGCTCATCCAGGGAAACCTGACGAAAAACGAGGGAAGCGAACGACAGCCGAAGTCCAGCGAGAGAAAGCAGAGAAAGCAACACAGAAGCGCGCGATGGAGGAGAAGAGACAGCTGGCATCGAAAAAGCAGCTGCGATCGAGTTGCAGAAGGAGGTGGAGGCTCTGGAGAACGACCGCATCGCTGACCATCCTCCTACGACTAGAAAGAGAAAAGTTCCACGGACACGCCCGGCAATGCCTGAAGCCGAGGATGATTCTGGTGAGCCGTTACTTCTTCGTAACAAACCGGGACTTATTCAATTTGCCTGTCCAAGTCGGGGGTGTCGTCGACCCGGTATCGGATGGCCCTGGCAGCAGCGATGATTACCAACCGCCGGCCGGCCAGGACGACGATCATGACGAGGAACTAGACCCCTCCGAGGACGACAGCAACCCAGCTCCTAAACCGGTGAAGGCTCAGAAGAAAGTCAAAGGCTCGAGACGCCTGGAGGTGGAAAATGTTATCCAGGCCAAGCGTGCAGTCCTCGCAGGAGCGGTGTCGACGGGGAACAGCAAGAGGAAAACTGCCCCCACCACCGAGCAAGCTGCCTTCTCGTCCCTCTTACCTGACACGTCACTGACACCGTACAAAGTTCGGCAGGTCCATCGAAAAAATCCCGAGCCCCCTCCCTCGGCGGCATTCGCGACGAATTCAAGCGCGGAAGAACACCCAGTATCTCAAATGCCTCTCAGCGGTCCAAGTCAGCCGGCTCGGCCATGTCCATCGATCGAGAAAACGCCTTCAGCGACGCCGACAGCTTACCTCCAGCCAGCGATTACAACGACTCCAGCGAGGGCCTTGGGGGTATACCATCGGAGGAAGACGATGGCGAGGAGCAGGAATGGGCCAGTGCTCTAGGTACTGACAAGGTTGGGCGTCAGTTCAGTGCGGGGCGTGAGTTTGCAAATGTGTCGCAGGCAAGTCGCGTCAACGTTCTTTACGGAAGCTCTATTCTAATCTTGTTTGCGCTGGCTTGCCAAGATACACTCTCTCGCTGGCATCGTTGACACCGATGCTGCCGGCCTCGTCCCCCTTCGCGCCAAGTCTGGTGCGGTTAAGACCTCGGAAATCAATCTTTCCCATCTTCCGCAGGCGATCCGCTCTCAATTCAACTCCAGATTTAAACCAGCGCTCTTCCAGTGGCTCGAGAAGATCGGTGCATGGGAAGGCTTCGAGGACTGGAACCAGATCGCTCATGTATGGGACAAGCTCTTCCCGGATTATCGTCTAGCCAGCCGCCCGCAGCTTCAGCCCGTGGTGGTCAAGTTAGTACGTGCATCACTTGTTCTTGGTCGACCTCGCAAGTCACTGACACTCTCTAGGCCAAGTCCAAGCTTAGCTCCTGGCAACACGCGTTCGCCACCGCCACAACTGACTCTCTAGATGAGCTCCTCACTGCTTGGGAGCTGGAAACGCCCCAGCAACGCGCCGACGCCGTTAGTTGGCTTCTCGAGAAGCAGCCGGATGGCTCCCGCGTATTTTACTACCGGCAGTTCTATGACACCCCTGTGGAAAACGCCGATCCGGACGCTGACGCCGTCGTCAATCCCAAGGTGCGTGGTGGTCCATATGGCAGATCCTATTCTAATGATGTTGTCGCAGGGCCTCTTCGGTGGCTCTCTAATCATCGACGCGCTGGCTTCCCACTATAAACGTGCATATCCCAACGGCCTCCCTTCCTCCCAGTCCTACGAAGGCCAACCCAAACCGGTGGGCCCGTTGGTCTATTCGATACAAGCGGTGCGTCCATGTGTGAAGGCTACTTATCGTGATCTGACACTACCTCAAGGCTCAGCGCGCCCTCATCTATTACAAGTCCGGCAAGCTCATCATCCCAGCGCAGAAAGCCGGCGAGTTCTCCAAGACCAATTGGGGCGATCGCGCGGCGCTTCGCGGTGGTGAGATGGTTGCCATGAACACGACATCCGACTTGACTCGCCACGTCAAAAAGCTTACCGAGGCTCAGTGGAAGAAGATCATCGACGCCGCCATCGCTGTTGCCCAGGTTTCGCGTAAGGGCTCCAAGGTGCCTGACAGTGTTGTCCTCGACGACCTCGAGCCGACGCCGGACGTTATCTTAATTGATAATGATTCCGACTAGTGCCGCCCTCAAGTAAGTTGGCTCTACGTGCCGCCGTTCTCCGTGGTGCTGACATTTATCTAGTACCTTGATAGACCTTGTAGAGCATTCCCCGCGTCGTTGTGGTGGCTAAAATACAGTAGATACAGCACAATATATGATTTATGCACCCTTTTTTTCGTCCCATCAGTACTTTTTGAGACCTTTTTTGAGAGCTTACGGGCGCACTTATTTCAGCTTACTGCACCTTTTGTACACTTTTAATCTTTTAAAAGTAGAGGGGCCTGGATTAAAAAAGCTTCGACAGCTTTTTGGCTTTTTTGACTTTTCATCTTTAAAAAGCAAGAAAAGCCGGAGAAAAGCAGAGTTGCTAATTTGCTGATGAGCCTGCTCACCATCCACCTGCGCCGCGGAGACTACGACCAGCACTGCAACAACCTCGCCGACTGGAACCTCTTCGGGCGGCCCGCATCCGCAACACCTCGCGCTACCCGCCCTCCCGGGCTACCTCGGCGTCCCCGCAGGTGTGCCGCGGCGCGACGCCGCGTACGCGCACTGCTGGCTCAGCCTCGAGGCGATCGTCAAGAGAGTGCGGTGCGCGCAGTGCGCGCCGTGTCGGCGAGCGGCGAGGTGTTCCCCGCGCAGTATTTGCGCAGCGTCTACATCGCGACGAACGGCGACCAGGAGTGTGTGGCGGCGCTCGCGGCGCCGCTGACGGCGGACGGATGGGAGCGCGTGGCGAGCTCGCAGGACATGCCGCCCGCCCTCGTCGCACTCGTGGCCGTTGGCACGGGCCTGGATCGGGATGTGTTGGTGAGTGTTGTCCTCGTCGAAGGACGGAATGGGAATGTGGGGATAGCATACCTTGTGGAACACACTGTAAGATGCATGGACAAAAAAACGGTAGGCTTAGTTCTGGTACGAACCTTTCAGCTCGAGCAGGGATAAATTAAGAATTCGCCTACGTTTGAGTTTGAAAACAACGGCACCCCGCGCAAACGCATGCGCGAAAGGAACGGTATCAGACAGAGTGTATGGTCATATAGCGGATGGTACGCACCTCGGATTCAAGTGCTTGCCAGCGAGCTCGCCGAAGTCCCGCATTCGCCGAGATCTGAAAGCTTCAGACGTCGTGCGACGGTACAAACTAGCTCGAGTTCGTGCAGGAGTTTGTGCTGTGAGGTGAGCACCTTGACCTCCGCCAGCCGGTTGTTGTTCCTACACGTACAATGAGCAAGCAATGTGCAAGCAACGCGCCGATGCACTTACCAGTTGTTGACATACGGTGTCCGCCGGACGTGCAGAGGCCGTCTGGTGTATGACTTACACCAGCGTTGTGATTGTCTTCAGAGTCCGCACTGACGATGAGATCCGCGTGCTTCTTTGGCGCGCTCGCTTCTCGGCCGGCGACAAACAACTTTGCGTGCACGACAAACATAAGTGCAACACTCGGAGAAGGTGGATGGGACTCGACACACAGACAGCCTTGGCGCCCCAGATGAGGTTCGCCGCGAGTCCCAGCCGGAGAGTGGACATAGACGCTGTACATACTGATATGCTCTCGCAACGAGCGATGATAATACCACAGGACGAATGGGCGCCTTTGGAGGCTAAAGTTATGGCCTCGCCATGCTTGTCAATGGTGACGAGGCGTCGATGTCTCGGATTGTGGTGCAGGAATAAACATGTAACGTGGATGGGTGAGGTAGGACGACCGGGGCACCGTAGTGGAGGCACTAGCGAGGATCTATGAAGGAAATAGAGGGCGGTGAGGGAAGGAGAGAGGCGGCGGGGAGACGAGGGCGCTGGTGGTGATGGCAGGAGTCAAGAGTTGTTTAACTCCGAAAACGGAGCCGAACGAAAGGTCGCGCAAAGCGAAACTCCAAGTCAAAAATATTGCAAAGTCCCGAGGCCATTGGCATGATCCGTCTCTAATTTAAAAGAATTTAAAGAGCAGCGCTAGCCCCCGCGATCCCTGCCGATACTTTCTTGGCCACACTAACCACGGCGATACACGGCTGCTTGATCAATACCCGTCGGTCTCCGGGTCGGCTATTTATGGAAAGCCAGAGCACCACGCTTTGAAAGATTCGATGTCTTCAAATGCCGGCTGATGGTCCGTCTGTGTGCAAATACTTTTCGGGGTCTGGAATGGACCTTTTAAATAGATTTGTGCTTTTCTAGATGCATGAGTCGTGTAAATTGTCGTACGTTGACCCCACAACTCCTGCGCTTCATTTGCCGACTGTACTCGCTGTATTGAATGTGCAAGTTCGAAAACAGGGAGTTCACAAATGTGAATATCCAGCGTGGCACAATGTTCTGGCTCACGGCCCACTGCAGAACATAAAATACCGAAGACAGTGCATGTATGACATATTGATTCCAGGCAGCTCTGCCCAGTCAATTTGTCATAGACACAAGCTAGATACGGTACAACTTCCGAATAATGGGGCATCCAAGCAACGAAATGTCCTGAGGATCAGCCAATCTCCTACTCCAGATTTTCTTTCGCGGCCCGAGCTTTACCCTACTCCGCCCGGGCTTCTCGGGCATCGTGAACATTGAGTCGATTAGCTCAGCGATTGAAACATCCTAAGGAGGGGGTCGAACATGTTTGTCAGCTTTGATTGTCCGCGACTGTAGCGTGCGAGATGTCTGACGACTTACGCAGATCAATCCGAGACGGAGTTGGGATATTTGGAGATGGAAAGATGCCCGCCGCATTCAATTTATTTCCTGAACAGCACATTTGCAACGAATTCTGCCAGTGGTGTGAACTTCCTGCCCTAAAGCCAGTTGGAGCGAAGGAGTAGTGCGCTTACCTATGATCTAGGTTATATGAAACTCTATGCTACTCATGCACAAGCTCGGATGTGAATACTTAGAAACGAAATTCTTCAAGGATGATCGATGACTGCGCAGTTTGGCGGGAAAATCGTCCAAGGATAAATTCCGCTTCGTTTACTGAAGTGATTTTAGACTAGAATCAGTGCAATATTCTCAGGTCCACATGATATAAGTATGTACTTGATTCAGTCCAGAATCTGCTTTATAGCGCTCCTCAAGCCATCGTGGAGGAATATGCTGGCTAAAGAGGACTTCTTTCGCCCTTTTCGCACGCGTTGAACCCTTGAAACGGGAATAATGCAGAGGAATGTTAGTTGATGTGGTAAAGAAACATTGTGCCACACCATACATTCTGCCACCACAAAAGCCGCAGCCACCGGTACCGCATGCCTGATCAGCCACCGGGTGGCTTCCGGTGGCTGCCGCAAACTCTCTAATCCCAGTCGTATTCGCTCGCTACAGGAAGAGACAAGCCTTTTGATGATGTTCCCCGGACCTCATGAGCCAACCTCCGAAGACTACTCGACAATCTTAACACTTTCATTTCCCGAGCTATCTGTGTCGTCCTGGGCCCGAACGCACTTGCTCTTTTTGGGGCTGCATGCTGCTATCAAGTTGCTTATCCAAAGCAAGTCGCGGCGTCCCCAAGATCCCAAACAAAGCAGACGGCGGAAGGTGGCGGCGGACATGCGGTTGCGGGTGAAGTGCAGCAGACGGCGCCCGTGCTAGAAGACACGCTTGATGGCGACAGAAGTGGCTGCCGTATGTATTCATTAATGTCTAGTGTTATGGAATGAAGCATAAGAAAAATACTCACATGGCACACTAAGATAGTCCAGCGCAAGCTGATGAAGGACGGGATATTCGCGTCGATGGACCCACCACCATTTCATGGGGTCATCAGTTTTTACGCGCGGAGCAGCCAGATAGTCAGCGAGTTCATCCCGGGACTCCTCATCAATGGCGCCGAGGTTTCGGAGCATGCTGAAGTTCAGCGCGGCAGAAGGGCTTACACTGGGAGCAACATCCTGTGAAGGCTGGATGATGTCCAACTAAAAAGATCTACGAGCAAAGAAATACCCATACCACATTAGATTCAGGTTCGTTCTCTGATGCGTGCTCTTGATAGAGGTTGAACTGGGTGCAAAGCTTCGTCTCAACGGTTGAAATCGCTGTCTTTCTGAACTTGTTGATGCGTAAATACTCCAGCTTGGAGCTGGGGTGAAGCGCTATATGCAGTATGTGAACGGAATTAAACTCAGCCACCATGATCACTTTGATCTCTCACGCTACCGATCCACCGCCTCAAACCTCAATCTTACTGCAGTTCTGTTGGTTATTTATGCTTATGTGGCAAAAATAAACATTTTGGAGCTCAAAACCCGCGGTTACATGGGTCGGGTACGCGGGTTGAGCACGGGTCGAAATCGCGACCTGTACCCGTACCCGCCCAGCCGCACCATGCCAAGGAGCATTGTTGACAGTGTGCCATAGCTGTAGACCAGCGAGCCAGGAATTGACTGTACCGCTCGCAACGTGCCCGGAGCCGTAGGAAGAGGCGATTTTCTGTTGATCCTTCAACAGTTCGACTGCGCGGCTATGGTTTGTAAACCACTTCACTAGAGATTAAGCACTCTTCAACTTGCATTCCCGCACGTGACCTGGATTCGTGGGAACGTTGGTCACGGTCACAGATCACACACGTCTTGCCAAGGCCATGTCATCATCATCTGAATATGAGCTTGACTCTGGGGAAACGGGGCAGCAAGAGGCCCACCTCTCTCAAATTTTGGTTCCATTCGCCTCACCTGCTTGGGAAGAAGATCTTGACGGCTTGCTCCCCCTGGCTGACGACGACCGAGAGTCCGATGTGGAACTGGAAGGCACCTCCCTATGAGTCTGAGCCAGATTCATTCGCTCAAAGTGCGCCCGTTCAGCGCCTTTCATCTTTCCAATAATTAGCCCTCGGGCAGGCCCCGCTGCACGGCATTGCTGGCGGAATGACCCCCAAGGTAATTAAGAAAGGTCTGAATACGCATTCACTAATGATAGCCACTGGCCGATCAGGAAAAACCCGCGCCAAGTCTGAAGGTAAGTGGCTGCGGCGTTTGCAGCCTTGACGCGCCTTCATCGACAACACGATAGGAGGCTGCCGACGATGGAGAGCGTAAGCCCAGATGTCCTCCCAATGTCCAAGAAGTATTATACATGTGCTTGAAATATGTCTCGACACACGTTTATTGACGACGATAGGAGCCTGCCGACGATGGGTTTGATAAGCCCAGCCGAGCCGTAAGCGCAAACGTTCTCCCAATGCCAAAAATGTTTTTATTTCCACATGTCTTAATGCACGTTTATTGACGATGAAAGGAGCCCATCGACAATGAGGTAACTGATAGGCCAGGGCCGAGCCGTCTGCGCGGACGTCCCCCATCACCAAAGAGGTATGTCCTTGAAATAAGTCCCGACATGTGTTTATTGATGACAAAAGGAGCCCGCCGACAATGGGGAATCTGAAGGGCCTCCGCCGAAGCGTATTAAAGGCGTCCGCCCTTCCAGGCCTTCGATCTCTGTCGACGCTGGGGAAAAGGTACTTGAAACATGCTGACGCGCCTTTTATTGACCCTTTGTATCAGCCTGCGGACGATGGGACATCCAAGAAGAGGCGATCGATTCGACTGAGAGGTTGACTTGACGCACTGTCCGGCCCTTGGATTATATCTGCGGTTCTACGGGGAAATCCATGCTTTCAAAATAAGAGACAAAAGAGAGAAAAGGGAGATCCCCCCCAAAAAAACTTGTGATGGTCCGTTGAGTGTGGGGGGCTGTACTGAGGGCCAAAGAAATTAGAATCGCGCCAAAATTGGCTTATGTAATCTATCAGAGGCGCCTTGCGTCCATTAACGACCTGTTTTGAACGGAGGTCGACTTCAATTCCCATTATATGTAATTACCATACCTATAAGATTTCATTATGCTTCCTAGTAACACTTGGAGATGAAATTGTACATGAATAAGCCAGTGTTGCATGAATCCAGACACATTTTGGCATGGTTCCCGCCGGGTGCCCGCTTGAGCCAAGTTTGACGGCCACACGAAAGCGCAATGATTGAATTCGGACCTGTCACTTTGTATGGTGTTAGGATAATTTTATTTCATGTGAAACGACACAATTTAGTGGGCACAGTTACGGTTAAGACGATTTTGTCCCATATGGGGATAATCACGTAATCAGCATGTGCTTTATGAGACCAGAAAAAATGAAGAAGTTGCGGCGAGGATATATGAACAGATGTACTTGAAGGATTTGAGGGAAATAAGATTTTTCGGGCTCGGTTTTTTTTTTTGCAAGGACCGGGTATTGACTGTGGGCCAAACTGTTTGTTTCGTTTGAGGTCATGTTTTTCAAGTGGCAGCCTGGTGTATTGTATTGTTTGGATCAAGGCCATGCTTTTCAAAATGCAGTCCGGCGTATAGATCGAGGTCATGCCTTCAAAATGCCCAGATACTTATTGGGCTCGGTACAAATGCCACAGGCCAAATACAAAAAAATCTGAGTAACCTCAAAAGGATTCTGGGTGGGGTTTGCGGCGGAACGACAGACTCTTGAAGATTGAAATCTTGCCGCATTAGGTTCTTCCATGCACCTTGACGGATCTTGAGGTCTCTTGGATGAAACTTGAGGGGCAGGTGAGGGACAGGTGTGTTTTTGAGGACATAGCATCTGAGGCGCTAATAAACGGCAAGGTCAAAAGAGTATGTAGACTGTGCGAATATACTTTGGTGCTTTCTCTTCACTGGCGCGATGTCAGATAACTCGTGACTGCCTGATAAATGTGACATCACGCAGTATCTGGCGTTCTGTTCTTCCTCCACGACCTCGGGGTATTTCTACCTCTAGAACTCTCGAGTACTCTCCTCACTGTGTAACGAAGTCCTCCGAACCTTCTGGACGCCTCAGAACGACCCGGAACATGTCAAAAAACATTTTATATTTGCTGTTGAGTGTCGAGTCCTTTCGACTGCTCTCCCCCTGTTTCCACTGTTATTTGGGCATGGAACTCAGCATTGATTACCAGGAGATCAGGTGAGAGATGTGCAAGAGGTGTTTCGCTTATAATTAACCTGTGAACTGGCATGCCGCAAGCCCTTTTCCGGGTGCGCATGGAAACAACTGTTGCTACTCGGTATGTATGCCGCGCCGCGTCCCGCCGCTGTCCGAATCCATGCGCGCCTGCGGCGATGAGTATTTCCGGTCGTTACAGACGTCCGGACAAAATAAAAGAAGGGCCGCTGCGGCGATTACGTGTATATCTACTGAGTAAATACTTTTCTAACAGGCCGACACCGTTCGATCGCTGGAGGAAGGCGCATCTTTTTCGTCCCAATAGCACCAAAAATGAGTTTAAAGGAGACGGTACATTCTGTTTGCAAACCACACAATACATGTAGCCGTGAATGAGATGTTGTACTTATTTCTGCCGACCCTGTTTCTGCCGATGGCGTCTCTTGAGCAATTTGCTCTTCAACGCGACACTGGTGGTTTGTGTTGTCAAGCCACGTCTTGTCGGCCTCGTCCACGAAATAATATAGTCATGGTCGAGCAGGGCTGCGGAACATGCTTCGGAGATGGTTTGCGCGGACTGAAGGTATGTCGCGGTGTCCATCCATCTATTACTGGGATACAGCTCCGCGTAATTCTCGATGAGCTGAATGGAGCCGGGTATGGGGATCTGCACTGTGCTGGTGGCCAAGGGCTGCAGGTGATGTTCCTCAATGCCCTACCAGTTAGTTGGGTCCTGTAGCCAGCCGTTACTCACAGATGTCTCATTTTTATCGATGTTTCCAACAACCAAAACTTGAAGCAAGTCTTGCCCATCCTCCCGGTTTTCTAAAGAACCCTTGTATATTTTCAGCGAAATGGGGGACGAGGTTGTCTCTTCCGCGGAGAAATGGGGGCATCCATGACGATGAGAGGAAAACTTCACCCTGCTTGGTAATCGTAGTGTAACAGCGTGTTAACCGGTTTGAACTTCTCGATGAATGGGGATGCTTTTGCTGATGAAGAGACCGAGATCGGCCGGTGTATCGCTTTTTACACCCCTCACAAAGTATGTACATATCTGTACAACCTGTACGCAAATTATTGCGCACATACCTCTGTTGCATGTTCAACTCGTATTGCACATAATTTTTGACGAAAAAACCATTTATAGTTCCGAGATGTAACAGTGGGATGTGGCGTACTCCTTTGCCCAATCCGCCGCCGTCATATATGTACTCCGGCTCGCACCGAATGAGGACATCAGGAAAATGTTTTCTGTCTGGCCGGAGCTGGCGTGGTCCGGCGCATCTGGTGTAGCTGGCGCAAGCTCTTACCAGAATCACCGCCAGATTTGCTTCTTACCACTTTGAAACCTTGTATAGAATCATATCTTTCTCTTTATGAAATTAGCGTGTCCGCCTGTCTGTCGGAAGCTTTTTAAACTCCGAAGACATTTCCGATTCAATGTATCATCAGTTGATTTCTCGAAACTCCGTTTCCGCGCCTTCCATTTCAACATCCCAAAGCCAATCAATTTAATTACCATGCATTCGGTCGATCTGTCCGATAATATCCACTGTCCGCTTTGGTCATCCTGCTATTTCCTTTCTGCATCCACGGATCATCCCCCTCTTTATTGGGACTGCCTTAAAATCTGGACAAACAATTACCTTTTGTTTTCATTCGGCTGATTCACTTAAGATCTGTGTCTGCGCCAGAGTCCAGGTTCGGTCAACACGTAGTGGATCGTGTCGGATATCGCCGATCTGCCAGATAAAATGCACCTTCCCCTTCCGTCGATGTCAGTCCCTGCCCCTTTGCCGCTATCTCCTTCCCATCTTTACAAATATGGTTGCCACGAGTTGGACTGCTTCTCAAATTTTGGGTATAGCTTTATCGTTTTTTTCCGAAAATGATTGTTTCTACATCCACCTTTTGTCCGCCACAGCTGAGGAAAGCAATTATCCATTCACATCTGCGATGATTTAGACGGCATTCGTTGCATGTTCGGATGTTATTACGATGTTTCTGGCTATTCCAAGTCAGGCTGGGGGCCCAAAATAGGCGCGCCACCTCTTTAGCGCCGCATTTTCTAGGTGACTTGGATTCTTCAGTCTATCGATCCGTTTGAGGTTCTTTTGTTGGAGTTTATAACCACTAGACTACTCGCACGAGTAGTCTAGTTGGTAAGACCTCCTCCAACAAAATGTGGAACCCCGTCGTTGATGGGTATTAAACATCCCCCGGTCATTCAATGAAGACTGAGTATCGCGCGTAGTGTCACGGGGCCTCCCCGGCTGTTTTGCGGCTCAGTTGTCTGGACCACATTTCAAATGGAAATGTCCTCCTTCATCGGGGCTCGATCCAGCGGCCTTCCAGCTAACCCATTAGATAAAGGTTCCACATTTTGTTGGAGGAGGTCTTACCAACTAGACTACTCCCCTATATTTGGCACTTGGCGTGCAACCAGACAGGTATTGAATATCCCCGGGTTTTTTGCCCGAGTATCGCGCGAGTAGTCTAGTGGTTATAACCTCCAACAAAATATGGAACCCTTATCTAATGGGTTGGCTGGAAGGCCGCTGGATCGAGCCCCGATGAAGGAGGACATTTATTGCAAATGTGGTCCGGACAACTGAGCCGCAAAAACAGCCGGGGAGGCCCCGTGACACCGCGCGATACTCGGGCAACAAGCCCGGGGGATATTCAATACCTGTCTGGTTGCACGTCAAGTGCCAAAGATAGGGGCTCCATATTTTGTTGGAGGTTATAACCACTAGACTACTCGCGCGAGTAGTCTAGTTGGTAAGACCTCCTCCAACATCTTTCCCACAGGAAAATTCCGGAGAGGTGCCCGTGGGAGGCACCTGGAGGTGTGAAAGTGTCTGCGCTGGTCACAGAGTGCAGAGGGACTGAGCGTAACACTGTTTCTGATCGGGATTTTCGGATCTGGGTCAAACTGCCAAACTGGGCAAATAAGTGACGGCGTCATGCAACACAACGACCCAGCCAAAAATATTGAAAGTATTTGTGCATAGGCTTCTGGGTCTATAGTGTACCCTGATGCAGCCTTCGGATGTGATTCGCATTTGTGGTTGTATCACATGGGGTAGACTTTTTTTTTCGGATCCGGGTTTTGGCACTGTAATGTTGAACTGAAACTCCGAGATGCATCCTCTGCCATTTTTGAACACAAAGCACATCGGATTCTTGCGCTGAACCTTAGGTCAGTGAATATCAATGGGATGAACTCGAATTGTATGCGTAGACATCACCCATCCCAGGTGTTGGGCTGTCCTGCGCAGACGGCAAACATTGCATGAACAAGAGCAAGAATGAACAACACACTCGCAGGTATCATTCCGTCCCGCACGAGAGATACCATCGTTGGAAATCAGTCGATAGGATGAGTGTGAGGCTCGAGCCGCATGGCTTGTGTGACTTACAATATTGCACAGGACAGAGTGGCGCCGACACGGACCAAATAATACCGAATATTTACCCCTGCGTGCGACGCTGAAGGTGGACCTTACGTATCAGCCATAAACATGAAGCAATGGAGGGAAGATACAGAAAATTCACTCGAAATCCACCAATCGTCTGTGTGTAGCTTTCCTGGAATGTGCACAGAAAAGACATGTCTACCCTCAAGAGCCTCAAGGGTGGACATAGCTTTTAAGGGTAGACATACATTAAATGAGGCTGTAAGTGGCCAGTTCTGCTCGCGGAAATGCATGCACATGTCGGCAGAACGGTCTACAGGGTCGACTCTGATCCAGGTAGGTAGGTAGGTAGGTAGCATTACATATTTGGCAATGTAAAGCACTTTGTGGCCAATATCGCGTCTGGGGGAATCTAAATAGACCAAAATGACCGCAGTGATCAGGGCTAACAGGTACGCGGGCCTCAGAAGATGGCTTTGCGACTGCGCTGGAATTGAACTTGTTTGGAAATCCAATGGTGTGCAGTAAGGCCAAGACAGTCACGCATTTGAAGATGTAATGGATTGCAGTGCGGGCAAGAGAGTCATGCGGTTAGAAATGTACTGTAGTCTTACAATCAATTCGTCAAGGGGTGTGATGCGTGACCTAAAATTCCATTTCGTCAATTCGTCGACGGGCCTCGGGGCGCGTGACAGCCCAAAAAAAATTGTCAAACAGCAGATGCTTTCCACAGCCCGTAGACATTCAACTTGTTGACATTTTTCAAAATTTTAACCAAGCGTGACAAAAAGTGCATGCGTCAAGAGGCTCCGTGACGCGTGACCAAGTTCCAAAACTCGTCACGTCAAGGGCCTGCGTGACGCGTGACTGACGAATTGATTGTAAGACTACAGTAATGGATTGCATCGCGGGCAATAGGGTCACGCGGTTGAAAATGTAATGGATTGCATTGCGGGCAGCACAGTCACATGTGTGGCAATGTAAAGCTCTTTTTGGCTGGAAAGGTCAATATCGCGTCCGAGGGTAATCCGAATAGACCAAAATGACTGGAATGATCGGGGCTATCGATTGCTGGTACAATGGTTTGCAGTGAGGGCAATACAGTGACGTGTTTGAAAATGTAGCTGCAGAAAAATCAAATCTCGACAATTTTCAGTACACCAGTTAGTGCAAGCTAAAATTGGTCAATGGAAACTACATCCGCCCAATTTTACATGTAAACTACAGGGCAAAATATGTATTTTACATTAATACGCACAGAACCCCTTCTGAGGTGACACGGATGGTGGACACATTTGAGGATATCTCGTGAAGTGACAGCCGATGTTTACATGCTATACAATGTGTTTTACATCCTCAATGAGTGCTCAGGAAGAGCCATGGAAAATTTAACTGCTGGCAGCTTAACTGTTGTAATATTTTTCATATCTGGGCACGCAGTTCTGACTCCACAAGGCCATTTTGCTTTTTCTCATTCAAAAGTGGAATGGGTAGGGATTTCTCGTTCGAGTTAGGTCTCTTAGCATAGAATGAGTGCTCAGGAAGAGCCATGGAAAATTTAACCACCGGCGGCTCAAGTGGTGTAATATTTTCTGTATTTGGGCATGCAGTTCTGACTCCACAAGCCCATTTTGCGTTTTCCTCGTTCAAAAGTGGAATGGTGATGAGCATCGCTCCTCGCTGATGGCGGAATCTGTCAATTTGGCCCGATTGGTTCCGATTCAATCAAGACCATCGGACGTTACTTCTCCCGAAAACACTGTGGAACCCGGAATTAGCGAAATTCACCCGAATTTTCACTTGAAAAACAAGCCAAAATCACCAGACTTTCACTAAGAATATGTCCTCTTTCACGGTGTCCTGGATTATTTCCCGCAAATCATCGCTTTTTTAGGGTGGTAATATGTTTTCTTGCTTTATATGAGTCTTTGGGTTGAGTTCAGTGTCAAATTGAACGAAATAAGCCGCTACGTTGATATCTGTTTCACTCTGGTTTGACCTGTTTTCTAGGTGAAAGGCGAATTTCACGAGGTCATATGGTGAATTTCGCTAACTCTGCTTTTCACAGTGAAAACGGTCAAAAATTGACCATTTGGTCAACCAAGGGTTGACCGGGTCAATGCCGACACTGTTGAGCGTGGCGGAGAACCCCAGAAAGTACACCAAAAAGAAGGGCAAGGCAAAGTGGAAGATGCAAACTCAGGAAAGGAAATTTTGTACTGAAACGCATAATAGTCTGGTATTGGTCCAACAGCACCCGGCAGAGCCTCTCACAATCTCTGAGCAAATTTAACCCAGAAGAAATCGAATGCGAGGCGCAAACGTTTGATGTCTTTGACCTAAACCGGCCGCAAACTCGCGCGGACCGTTGTGTGTGCCACACATATTCCACAATTTATTTCAGGCTCTGGAATGTTAGATGTGCATCCGACAGAGCTTCTCGAAAATTCTGAGCAAATTTAACCGAGAAGAAATCGAAGGCGAGGCGAAAAGGTTTGATGTCTTTGACCTAAACCAGGCTCCGGAATCCGCACACCATATTCCTTCAACAATTAAATCCGCCTCTCCGCCCGACATGTCGATGGGAACACGTCCCGCCTTCAATTCCGCGCAGCCGACCCTCAAAAGAAATCGAAAGGAGACGGGGCCCATTCATTTACAAGGTCCTCCGCAGACTAAACACACGCGGTTGCCGGCCAGGTGCAAAGAGAAGAGCGATTTAGCAATCAAATGCCTCCCATTTTTGTACCGGAGATGTGCCAGTAATATCTGCTGCTCATCATGCGGGTTGGTTTATTTATCTATGACGCTCCACTACACACCCTGACTAGTACCGTCGCATTCATAGACGCGTATTCTTTGAGACCACAACACCCACGGAACTCATTGCACATTCACGAGGGGAACATGCTGAGATCTGCGAAGGGGTGGAGAAGCTTATCATCACCAAGGAGCAACGGAAGGGGGTACGGTCTCATCACACAATTCAGGACGGGTATGGGGCTTTGCTCATTTTAAGCTTATTTTCAAACGCAACATATCTAGCCCCAATCGGCCATTATGCAGCATCCAAGTAGGTGACCCACCAACTGCGCGCGCAGCAGCGGACCCGCTATCGATTCTCAATAAACCCAACGCACACCAAAAACAAGTGAGCAGTATTTCATGGTCGGAGGAAGAGCTTAGTAAGCCTCCGCAAGGTTTAATTTGCCAGATCGTTCTTACTTCTCGCAGAATAGTTCTTGTCCATGCTTCCCATCGGTGACGTAGCGCACCTACCTCAACGGACTGTCCGTCAGATATCACTAGAGCTTACACGCATGACCTGCGCGCAAATCGAGGACTGCTATAGCATTCTCCGGCAAGGGGGTTTCATATCACAGCCTCCAGCAGCCAGTGACGTTCAGCGCTGTTGCGTCGCTCTTCGCACGCTGAATTCTTCCGACACCTCTATCGGTACATCCCAAGCAAAGTTGGTTTCGTTCGTGTTGGTTTCTTGGAGCCGAATTTGACTAATTCCCCTCTTTTATAGAACAAGGACGCCCTAGCAGCGGACACAGATGTTGCACATCATTTATCTCCCAATTTTAGCGATCCTGAGGATGCTGCAGAAGTACGCAACCTGTTGCTGAGCTATATGTATATTAGAGAGCTTGCGCAAAAGCCGCACGAGCCGCATGCGGCTTTTGTGCATTGCGTAAAGCCGCGCGAAAAAAAAAAGAATTCTGAGGTGTCCCAAGGAACCTTTTCAATGAAAAGCTACCAAGGTTGAGGGAGAGGCCCTGGTAGGTGAACAAACTCCATCAGCACTTCCTCTGCCGCGTGCACTGCTTCGCCATCCTTTAAGGGTGCACTTCTTTACTTTGTAAATTTTGTGTGACAAGATAAGCAAGTCAAGGGTGATATATTTTGCAAGCTGCGAAAAGCGTGAGAAAGGCGAGTGGGGCTCGAGTGATGCAAGCATGATGCGTCGGCAAAACGGCCTCCCACGCTTCCGCATCCAACCCATGCGACTTTCGGTAATTGCATTACAGGTTTAGAGGGATGTTGGGTAATATTGAGCAGAAAAAACAACTGAGAACACCAGGAAAACCCTACGGATTTGCGCAATGCACGAAAGCCACATGCGGTTCGTGCGGCTTTTGCGCAACCTCTCTATTGGAATACGGCCCATCGCCCATGCCTGTGAACGAGGACAAAGTAAAATGAAAATGAGGCCCTCCGGACTTCCGGACTTACAGCCTTGCCCTGAGCTCAAATCCTGGCCGTTTCCGTTGAGAGTAAGATCATTCGACTCGCGGCTTAGATTCGGAGAGTCACCCTCTTTATAAAATTAAGCACTCGGTCTGTCTGAAGCTTTCAAACTCCGCTGATTGAGCGCACGGATTTTGCCGCTTCATTTGACCTTTTTTGTCTTTGTTGGACCTTCTGCTTGAAGCCTTCAAAGTGCGCCGATTAGCGCCTGGACTGGCGCTCGGATTTATCCGCTTCATTTGACCTCTTTTGGCTGATTCGCGCACGGTTGAGCGTCCGGAGTTCCCCGCTTCATTTGACCTTTTTGGTTGTTGCTGGTCCTTCTGCCCGAAGCTTTCAAAGTGCGCCAATTGGCGCCCGGATCGGCGCCCCGATGTATCCGCTTCATTTGACCTTTTTTGTCGGTGTCTGTCTGAAGCTTTTTAAAACTCCACCAACTCAGCTCTCGGATCAAGTTGCCGAATCCTGTGATTCTTCAAAGCTCAGGCAACTCGCATAAGTTCAAGACCACTCAATTCAAGGCAAGGCAGCTGCAGAAAACTGTATTGGCTATTTGGACAGAATACTCCCTGTTTACAGAAACAGATAACCTATCCAACTGTTGATATCGGCCTCTCTTTCAAATACAAGAGTGTGCTGGGGCCCTTCGCGACACGCGCCCCAGCACTTCAGTTGAGTCTAAAGAGAAAGCTGTCTTTCGAATACTTTAATAATAGCCCTCAAAATAAAAGTTACTCAATGGACTTTAGGGTAGGTCCTGTTGCGGAGTTTAAAAAGGCTTCGGACAGACAGCAGTAGAAACGGAAAGGCGAATACCAACTCCACAGAGGGGGTGCGAGGCCGCGAAGCGGCCGAGCAGCCGCTTGTACAGTCTATCACGGCTCAATGATACAAACAAATAAAACCTTGGTTTCATGCTCTTGACGGGACACTTTTGGGAAGTCTGAATCGGCCAATGCTAATTTGTAATATCTCCATAGAATGATCTCCCAAAGTTTAGAATTTTTCCTGAGGTTGTTAGCAGGCAGACAGAATAAAGGATGTTGTGTCATTGACCCGTAGACCGGAAATCAGTGCCAAAAAATGGCCCAAACAATCACTTTGTTGCCCCCATCGGAATCGAAAGGAAACATGGGGAGTGCAAAATTTTGGCCGGACACCGAAAATCATACATAAAATCATGAAAATATTTATTTGAGCTCTTTTTACCTATCTGAGTATGACTCTGGTACAAATAAATATATTTAACGAGCGGTTATGGAGAAAATCCCCCGAAAGTTCAGTGTTACCGTGACAAAAGTCATATTTTGATTGTCATGCTGCCGTCATTCCAACTCTACGTTGCAGCTCAGAAACCACAAAAATTGGGAATCAGCTTTAGAGCAAGGACAAGAGCTTGAAAAAGATCTAGGGCACCTTGGGAAAGTATTTCAGAGCAGTGAGATCCCCAGGACGCCACCAACAGCCAAAAACACCGATATCTGAACGAATAAATTGTCGGGGGGTGCACATAAAAGATGTGAATATGCCAGGCCCTCCGAATTTACAGCGCGAATTGAATGGTCTTACTCTCAAAGGAAATGGCCAAGATTTAAGCACAGGGCAGCCGATCTGAGCAAAATGGCTGAAAAATTGAAAAATTTCGGGCGCGCCCTAAGTTTCGCAAACAGCTGTAACTTTCAAAGTCTTTTGAAAACTGAATTCAAGAACCGTAGCGAAGCACGGGTAGCTGCTAACGAACAGCCAGATAATTGGCGACGTTGATATTGAAGGCGGAACATTTCGTGGAAGATTAGGATAAAGGCCGGGCTGTAGTACAGACTTTACAGCTCTTTGCGGAACATAGGGCGCAGTGCGTTTTTTTTTTCTTCTTCTTAAGTTTCACGAGATCCGTCGTGGTGAGCTCAATTTGACTCGAAAGTAGGCTCATTTGATTCGGACGGAAAATCCGGAGGGCATGTCGTCGCCCAATTTTTTCTAACTACTTGAGATCATTTACTGGGTCAGATTTGGCTGTCTGAGAGCAGAACGAGTCTCAGAGTACCGATAGTCCCCCGATTGCCCTAGATCTTTGGTATGGTGTACTTTACCGTGTTCTTGAGGGCACCAAATCTCGGGATAATTCATACTTCAAATTTATAGATCATAGGGGAATCCAAAAATCGCAAAGAGCAGTAAATGTTTTATTGCATAGCTCGGACATTATTTCCTCAACCCCTCTTTCACTGACACCCTGGCACGGGACACCTCGAGGAGCTGACCGGCAGGATTGCGAGAAAGATAATTGCAAAGCACGATAAAGTGGGTAACATTCTAACTCTATATCTTGAGACACCTGGCCCGTTGGCCAATCGGGGCAGTACTTCCAGTGCTTGCTCGAAACCAAGATTTTTCGGGCGAAATCTCATTACGTAATCGGATCTAAAAAAAAAATTCACGGTATCCTATTGACTGCGGATTCTCAATGTGAATCCAACGCACCTAGTCCCGAGGCAATCCGATCAAAATTGAGCCCGTGGCGGCCGCTCTGCTGGAAACCGTTGAAAAAAGAAAAAATGTCCACGCCCTAAGTTCCGTGAAGCAAAGAGCTGTAATTCCACCGAGAAATTCGTACCCATTCCACTTTTGAACGAGGAAAAAGCAAAATAGCCTTAGAGTCAGAACTACCTGCCCAAATGCGAGCACTATTACACCACTTGAGCCACTGGTGGTTAAGTTTTCCATGGCTCTTCCTGAGCACTCATTCCATGCTAAGGAACTTGATTCGAACGAGAAATCTGTATCCATTTCATTTTTGAACGAGGAAAAAGCAAACGGGCTTGTGGAGTTAGAACTGCATGCCCAGAGGCGAAAAATATGACAGCGGTTGAGCCGCCGGCGGTTAAATTTCCATGGCTCTTCCTGAGCACTCATTAAGGTGTAACAACCATCGTAAGCGTGTAAAAATCGGCTGTCACTTCACGAGATATCCTCAAATGTGTCTGCCATCCGTGTCACCTCAGAAGGGGTTCTGTGTGTATTAATGTAAAATACATATTTTGCCCTGTAATTTACATGTAAAATTGGGCGGATGTAATTTCCATTGACCAATTTTAGCCAGCACTAACTGGTGTACGGAAAATTGTCGAGATTTAATTTTTCTGCAGCTACCTTTTCGACTGCGTGACCCCATTGCCCGCACTGCAATCCATTACATTTTCAAACGCGTGACTGTATTGCCCTCACTGCAAGCCATTGTACCAGCAATCGATAGCCCTGATCATTCAGGTCATTTTGGTCTATTTGCATCCCCCCCGGACACGATATTGACCTTTCCAGAGGCTATTACAGCTCTTTGCGGAACATAGGGCACGGCCCGGTTTTTTTTTTTTTGTAAGTTTTCACGAGATTCCCGATTGTGAGCTCAACTCTCAACTGTTTTCCTTGGAAGTAGGCTCATTCGATTCGGACGAGAAATTGGGAGGGCACCTCGTGGCCCGATTTTTTCTAACTACCTCAAGATCATTTGGTGGGTCAAATTTGGGTGTTTTTGGCTGTATGAGAGCAGACTGGGTCTCACAGTACTAACAATACTCAGATTGACCTAGATTTTTGATACGATGTACTCGGGCATATTACGGAGGGCATGTCGTACCGGGATAGTGAATGTTACCTGTCCTTCCAATCTATCACACACTTTGGAGTGCAGAATATCAAGTGGATTTCCCTACAATCTATATATTTGAAGTATGCACCATATTCACTATCCCGGTATGAGATTCCCTCCGAAATAAGGCAAAATACATCATATCAAAAATCTAGGCCAATCCGAGCATTATTAGTACTGTGAGACCCATTCTGCTCTCGTACAGCCCAAAACACCCAAATCTGACCCATCAAATGGTCTTGAGGTGGTTAGAAAAAATCGGGCCACTAAGTGCCCTCCGAATTTCCCGTCCGAATCGAATGAGCCTACTTTCAAGGAAAACAGTTGAGAATTGAGCTCACAATCGGGAATCTCGTGAAAACTTACAAAAACAAAAAACAAAAAAAGGGCCGCGGCCTGAATGCTGCGAGTCTGCGTCGTACGCCGCATCGCCCTGCTCGCCCTGGTTGGAGGGTGCGTAGCCCCGTGTCCGCGAGCCAGGAGCGGAACCGTTGTTCCCTACATTTGCAGAAATTGTCGTTTTGCGTTGGTTTACGACCGTCATTACATCACTATTTTGCACCCGTTGTAGTCTATCTAGTGGTCCCCACGCTCCCAAATATTTCCGTGATTTTCCACCTCGAATTTGTGCTCGTTGTCGCGGACGACGTCGAGAGTGATTGATCGCTGACTTCCAAACGCGGATACTCGTGCTCGTCGTGGAGCACGATGGCGACGGCTGTGGCAATGGCGTGATGGCTGCCCAATAAAATGGGATAAGACTCTGGCCTGATATATCAGACGGTCTTCTAAGTTAGCTGCTTTTATATATCACGGCTCTGTGGAGATTAGAGACAACTGATATATCACGCCGCCATACTAAGGTGAAACGGCTGTAATATTAGGCCTTAACCTCAAACTGGTGGTGTACCCCGACCACAGGGCCCACCAACATTCTGTGAGAGTCGGCCCACGCGACGAGCGCTGCGTCTGCCGTGATCTCATCACAAATCACCATTTTAGAAGATATTGTGTACATTTTTCCTGCGTGATTTCAAATCCAGTCACCATTTTCTAGGACTTCGCTAGAGGTATTGTCTGGTTTTCACATCTCACATTTTAAGGCCTTCAGAAAGGCAAGAAATTCTGCCAAGGCCTTCCTTGAGCGCCCTTCGGGCGAACACTGGAGCCAAGTCAGATGGATATCGTTCCCGCTGCGAGATACAGCAGTGGCGTCCCTCGATGTTGTCGAACCCAAACGAATATTCCTGCTGTTCGCAGACACCGGCGGTCGTAACTCCCTCCAGGCCTGGCATTTCTGTCTCGCAGAGGATGCCCAGGTAACAACAGTCATGGAGAGCAGAAACTGTGGGAGGCAAGGAAAGACTGAGAACGGGAGACGCGGAATGATGAGCCAAAGTAGCCGCCAAGAATGGATCTTCTCACGGTAAGTCCAGCGATCAAGAAGGGACAAAAAACTAGGGATCAAGAAGCCAAGTGACGAGAACGCCTATGTATCCACTATGGGGCTCAATTTAGAACTCATTCCATTGTTTCGCTTTTCCCCTTCGTTCTTAATATATGTATCGTAGCAGCTCATCAAAGAGGGTATGTAGATCTGAAACTAGGGATCAAGAAGCAAAGTGACAAGAACACCTATGCATCCATCATGGGGCTCAATTTAGAACTCATTCCATCGTTTCGCTTTTCCCCTTCGTTCTTAATACTTATGTATCATAGCAGCTCATCAAAGAGGGTATGTAGATCCGAAACTAGGATCAAGAAGTAAAGTGACAAGAACGCCTGTATCCATCATGGGGCTCAATTTAGAACTCATTCCATCGTTTCGCTTTTCCCCTTCGTTCTTAATACTTGTGTCATAGCTGCTCATTAAAGAGGGATCAAGAAGCAAAGTGCGTTATTAATTACGGAGGTCGGTTACACTAACCACGCCTCCAGTACAGCCCTTCCAGCTTGTGTGGAACACGCGAGGCGAGTATGATATAGCCCACCTCCTCCCCCTGCTGCTAAAGACGTACCGTAGAAAATGGATTCATGGACGGTGGCTCTTCTTGGAGATGGCGGTGTAGGAAAGACTGCACTAGCGACTCAGGTTCGTACTGCTGAGCTACTGAAGTGCTGGAGGTCGCACTGATTTGAAGAAGTTCACACTTAACCAGGTTATCGGTGAGGATGGTCTTATTTATTTCACTGCAGTCAGGCACTCACATGTAATCAGAGGTACCATTCAAAATCGAGTTAAAATGTGTTAACCACCCACTTGTCCATTTTCAGACACACGATCCAACGATCGAAGATGCCTTCCGAAAACACTTCTTGGTGGACAATGGATTATGTTTCGTAGAAGTGCTTGATACTGCCGGGCAAGGTCTGGTATTCTGCTCGCTTTCGTTGTCCTTGTCAGACTGATAATGTGCGTATCAGAGGACTACGCCGCACTTCGTGATCAATGGATCCGGTATGTCGCCCAGTCTTCTCGAGTGTGCCTCACACACACTTAAACCATCTAGAGCGGGCCAGGGTTCCTTTGGGTCTACGACATTACCTCGCTACTAAGCTTCAAACGCCTCGAGGTCTTTCTTCAGGCGGTGAGGCGAATCAAAAAGGGTGAGGAAATTATGGTCCTCGTTGGGAACAAGAGCGATAAGGGGAGCGAGCGCGAGGTAACCAAAGAGCAAGCATTCGACCTGGCCAACCGCCTGGGCTGCGAGTTTATAGAGACGTCAGTAGCTTCTATACAGTCATTCCACGGTCCTTGACTCCTCTTGCATCAACAATTTTGAGATTTTAAACCGTTCTCCGGTGGCGAGGCGATCATTGTGATGCAAGGACCGTGGATCATTTGCCCGCACAAAAATACACAATGTTTCGAGCTCCTGCGTGCTTTCAGTGAGAGAGTTGGCCATTCTTATGTTCAGGATCAACACTTCCGCCGTTCTCTTCCCGGACTTTCATTGCATATTTATCAGACTGCTGGAATTTCTCTGTACCTGCCCACCCGCTTTCCTCATAGCTTACTGTCTACCTGCCAGAAGATTTGTATACCTTATGTCGCCATACGATCCCTATACATATCTTCTTGGGGCTCTCGGCTCAACGCCGGGAGTCGCCGTTTTCGCTAATCTCTGCGCTCATTCGTGAGTACGTCGGAATTAGATCGGTTGACACGCTGCGTACGCTATCCCAACTCTCAGCAACTGTATTAAGTTTGATTAAGCAATACCAGTCTCGACCGAAAATCCGGCACTGATTTGATTAAACAGGTAGTGGCCCTACTAGGGGTCCCGAAGCAGTCACTGCGTTCCGCATCCACCTAAACTTAGGTGGCCCTAGCTGAGCGCGGATCAGCGTAGGTAAGCGTAGTCGGCTAAGCTGCTCAAACAGAGTGGAACACAGCTGCTCAGGTGTTTGGGGACTCACTGTGTTCCGCATCCACCTAAACTTAGGCTGAGTCTAGCCAACCTACACCCAGCTAAACAGAGGCCTGAGCCTAGGTGGCCTACACTAAGTCTGTGTAGCTCAGTGTAGGTCGGCGTAGCTCAGCCTAGCTGAGTGTAGGTCAGTATAGCTCAGTGTAGCTATGTCTAACTGAGTCTAGCCACCTACACTCAGCCAGACAGATGTCAGGCTACCCGAATAGTAAGAACCCACGAGCCAAATCTCCATTATGCTGAAGTTGGTTGTCATGCTCGACCAATTGGAGTCCTTAGATCATGATTTGACTCGAGATTTATCATGTATGGGGTTGATCGGCTTGTCTATCACTCACTGCGCTCAAGGGGGGGGGATAGACTGGGAACGGTTCGCCGACAGCCGTTGCTAGCCGGGTGGCGAGGCGCAGCTAGGCGGCTATCAGCCGTCTCACAAGACGCTGCCGAAACGCGCCGCCCCGCGTACGCACACCGGAGATCGACGGGTCTCGGCATTCTCTGGTTCAATGAGCAAAGCAGTACGGACAATTTCAAAGAGACAGGACTGCTCAGAATAGTGCTGGGTATCATCTGTCAATTTTCAACATTCAATTAGCTCTCCATATCAAGTCATGCTTTTCTAAGCATGTGAAAACGGCTGTATTTGGCAGAGATAAAGAAACACTTGGCCCAATGGCTCCTTCGACCGGCTTTGATGTTCTCATGCCATCTGGCATCTGACAACATATCCATGGTCAACGGAGCGCCCGATTTTTCTGACTAGCCTTTTAAAACTCCGTCAACTCAGTGCTCGGAACAACTGCCATGAAATTATTTTCCAAAGCTCAGTAAACTCAGATAGACCACTCAATTCAGGGCAAAGCAACTGAAATAAATCTCTTTCTTTATAAAATTAAGCCTGAAGCTTTTAAACTCCGCTTTCGTATAATCAGCTCCAGACGTTCGGATCGGCGCTGTGTTGGACAGCCATGTCCAGAAGTATATGTCTTTTGCTCCGAGAGAAGGCTATACTTTCGGATATCACCCCAAAAAACGCAATCACGTCTACATCTTTATAAAATTACGGTGTCTGTCCGTCTGAAGCCTGTTTAAAGTCCGCCAGCTTCATTTGATAACAGCTCAACATTTCGCAATGCCGGTACGATCCGCTGAGCCGGCTCTTAGCGCCGAAGGGTGCGATTCTGATTCGGGATATGTGCTGCTGTATAAGCACCCTCTATCACCTCTCCTACAGATATACTCGCAAATCTCCGCAGATTCCCTGATAAATAGTTAGGTATGGTTACCTACGAATCTCAACTCAACTCAACTCGGCTGAAGTGCACGGTAAGAACATCTGTTTTTGAATATCAAGTTAACTCAGCTCAACTCGAGTTTTCAAAACGAATGCACTAGACACCTCAGGAGAGGGTCTGCGGCCTAGGAACCGCTTGTGCACATTACAAATTCGGAGTTGCAAGCCACGCATGGAACAGAACTGTCTGTTCAGATTTGCTCCTCGTCCCCTCGTCGTTAATCCACAACCACCTGATGCAAAAATTTGCGAAAATTCGCTATTAAATCACCCAGACAATGTATACATGGCGATTTTTGTGCGTCCTGGCTTCAACTCGATGCTTAGATGCCTGAAAACCTTAAATCAGTCAAGTGCTGCCTTTTCCCTGTGCTGTTAAATCACCCAGACAATGTATACATGATCATTTTTGTGCGTCCTGGCAATCATGTATTTAAATACCAAAAGTATCTTCCATGAGCAGAGGGTATTGATACATGGCAATGATATTGTGAGGGATGGTTGTTGCTCGGTTCAGTTGCCTACTCGGTGTCACCAAAAGTCTGGACATGTAAATCCGGTGTTTTCCGATGAGAATTAAGCTTTTTTGACGGAGGGTAACTGACCTTACCAGGGCAATTCAAGGCACTGCTTGAGCTATGTCCTTGAAGACACATTTGCAAATTTCCGCTGCTATTGAGATTGACGCCGACTGCTGGAGCATTGAGATTCGGGGAGTACCAATGAAAGTATTCTCGCTTATAGTCGAGTGAAATATCTGGAGTAGGCAAAGAATGAACAACGAGTATGAGGCACAAGACAAAATGGAGTACGTTGGACATCAAGGTGATTGGCTCAGCCGAGATACTTGACCCAATATCGCCCCCTCTTATACGCCAACCTCTTGGGCACGACACCCAGAATTTCCAACGCTGACTTATTTTCCAAACCCGAGGTGAGTCCGGGGCCCGAGTACATTGCGCACGGACCAGGTATTTGTTTGGTCTTTCGGGCCCCGAGCTTTGGCCCGGTTTTCTATATAAACTGTGAACGAATGCATGGACAATTGTGCCATTCGGGACCCGGATTAGTGGACCGTCTGCAACCTGGCCAGTTGCGTTCAGCTCATGTATCCGGTTCTGGTGGTACCCGATCCGAACTCTGGATTATTGGATTGATCACAACCCAGCCAGTTGTGCTGATTCATGTATCCGCTTCTCGGTGGAAAGCGTTGGGCTCTAGGATTGAGGGGCCGCAACTCTTCAGTTGTACCTTGGTCGTTCGTCATCGTTCGTGGGTTCCGGGTTATCTTTACTCCCCTTTCTTCCATCCTTCATACTTACGAGTTTGTTAGAGCTGAACAATTTACTTCCGATCTGGACAACATTCTGAAATTGTCAACATTTACGGCGCTGGGTTTGCGAAATGTGGTCCCGCCCGACGGTGAGAATATTCATTCTTACATTCAGAAGCACTGCCCTCACGTTCAAATTTCTATCCCATCCATTTCGTCGCGCAAAATGTCCAAGTAAGGCTCTTCAACTCTGTCAACACCTATCTAACTCATGGGACCGTCTGGATCATCACCAGGCCCCAACGATGTTGTTCTATCACCTTTTGTGTTTTGTTCGAGTGTGCCGTGTGGGACAGCGTAGGTAAACCTGATGACGTTCCCGCCAGGGGTTTTCTTCTCATGGAACAGTTGACCGATTATATTTACAGGGACCGCTCGTATAAGTTACAGCCATCCAAGTCAAATCTCTTGGTTCTGCGGAGCGATTCTTGTATTCCTCTCGTTTCATACATGACTGACTGATTCATTATTTCTCGCATTCTTATCACCCCAGGCAAGTCAAGTCATATTCCTTTCTCCAATCTTTCGGGGAGAAAGCGCTCTTCTATGACGGGTCTGAGGGGAGTAGCTAACCCCGAGGAGGATTCCTATCGCATTTCTCTCCTTTGATTGTGCTCCGATCTTATTTTAAATAAATCACTGACTGATCTATTTGTTTCATTCCAAGGCTAACTCGGCGAGACAAATAGAGCCATTCATTTACTCCAGGCAAGTGATCTTCCTTTCCTCTGTTTGTTTGTCGGGGCTCCATCACGGGTCTGAGGGGCGTAGCTAACCCCGATGAGGATTCTGATGAGCCATCTCTCTCCTTTCCCGATCTTATTTCTGAACAAATCACTGATTGGTTTCTTCTGTTCAAGGAACCATCGGTCATCCCCGCGCCCGTGGGGGGGATGGCCGTGTCTGTTGCGTTTCGGATTGGAGTCCGTTATAGTCATTCAGGTTCCATTCACGACGCTACCGCAAACTCGTCATCCCTCATCCACGTCTAAAACCAAAACCACCGCACAGACACAGCATAGTAGGTTTGAACCACTTAATCCTTTCTAGCCAACACATAGAATTGCTCAACGTCTATGGCAGGAGGAATCTGTTGGGGGAGAGTACACAGTGAGCTGTTTGTGTTCCATGTTCTGAAAACCTTTCCTCACTCACTGTGATTCCAGAAATACGAGATACAAGTCGCGTGTTTCAGGGAAACAGCGAAAAGAAGCAGGGGCTTGAAAGCGAGGTCCATATGGACGACGATGGTTTGCTAGGGAATCCGCTTCGTACTACAATGTTGCCCTTTGGAAATGTTGATGACGGACATTTGCCGAACCTTGTTCAAACCGAATAATTTGAGTTCTGAAGCTCAGTTGGTTATATCCCTCCTCGCAGCCCGGTTGGTATATGACGTTAGACGATGTTGATATCTTTTTTAAGGAGTGCAAACATGTGTCGATACAGTGTATGCAGGATCACCGTAGACGACGAGAGGCTTGCGTGTTTCCAATGTCCCCGGGGTCCAGAGAAGACGATTTCGTCCCCGAATACGCCCAGAAGGCTATCGAATATGATCCTTCTTCCCCCGGTGAAGAAGTGAGACAAAATGCTTTCCGAGCCAGAACACTAATTGACCATTCGCCTACCTCGCTACGCCGCTAGTTACACCGTTGATGCGCAGTGTAAACTTGTCATTCTGACAGATTACAAGGGACTGGTCGGCCGCTTTCCTGCAATTTATTCAACAAAGTCGCTGGGGGTGGGCAAGAGCAACGTATCATTCAAATCTACTGATTTTTTTGACCGATAGTCACGCGTCAGGCTCGCCCTTTTTATTTATTTATTGCGGCAATATTTTTTTCTCGATTTCAATTGTGGGATTTTCTGGCTTTGAGTAGTCACGTGACTGTCAACTTGAATGAAATAATTCAGTATAGTGCACTTGGCTATGATGATGATGATGATCTTCATATATTTCGCTACATACAGCCTATTCTACGGCTATGATAGCAGTCCAAGTGTGGGGTTATGTACTGTTGTTCGACGTGGTAGAGTAAGTAAGCAGGAGGTGTCAGATCGCCTTATCAGCCACACTGATTAACTAACGTAAAGGGACACCCCCAAATGCGGATGGCGCAACTTATTACCGTTTGCGTCGCGCCACTCAACAAAGGTGCGCTCTCCTCGACTCTTCCGCTGTAGTAGGGCCAGCTTCTGGTCCTACTGCAGCATCTGGTGCTCCACACCTTCTGGAACAACCAACAGCTCGCTCCCGCCGCTCTATACAGTGAACGAGGTTCCGGCAGCCACATCTGGAAAAAAGCTCAAGTCTATCCGTGTCTATCCGGTCTATGGGAGACTGCCTCTGTCTACATAGACCAAATAGACGCCGATAGACACACGATAGACTCGGCTAGAGGAGAGGTGTTTCCAGATGCAACTGGCAACAACACTGTAAATACTGCACAAGCTACCTGCTAGAATTTCAAAGTCCCATGTTTCTACAAGTAATAGCATTGAGGATGTATTCTAGTAGCCTCAGTGAAGACGCTCTTCTTTTCATGAGATCTCTCGGTCAAATGTCAATTTCTGCTGACGAAAATTCCAAACGGAGCCCAAACACGTGATCTGTTACGGAAGTTGATCAGTGTGCGCAATTCAACGATCGGATCTGAGACCTCTTGGGGGCAGCCGCCCAGGGATCCGCCCGCGGATTCAGGCCATCGTCAACGGTCTCGCGGGCATTGGCGGGCGCGGAGATAGCCGTGACGGAACGACGACTGGCGTCGGGGGGCAAGACGGCCACTGCAAAGGAATCCCCGTCTTCCCCGGGGCTGCAAGCTGGTAGCGTCGGCCAATCGACCCACAGACGCATCGTGTGTCGGTATCCCGGACAGTACGGTGGGGATGGGGCATATAGCACCCTTTGAGCGTCGTCGGCACTCCGGAGGAGGCGAGAGAGGACGTA
>JARJLF010002605.1:0-33431 GCA_029378395.1 Mycena leptocephala | reverse complement strand
CGTATAACCATGTTCGATGGCATGCTCCGTCGATTGGGCCATCATGTACCGAGAGAAAGAATTCGACAGGCCTTGATCAGAGTAGACCCTATTCAAAGGGTGTTCCAAAGGATCACTATCCGCCGCCGCACGTACCATGTTCCAGGCCCCAATTCGCTTTGGCATCATGATGGCCAACACGGTTCATTTTTTAAAATGTTATCTTTTGGTGTTACTGACTTTTCTGTTGCACAGGACTTATCCGATGGGGAATAGTGATACATGGCTTCATAGATGGTTACTCGCGCCTCATTACTGGGCTGCTTGCGAGCGACAACAATCGTGCCCAAACCGTTCTGGAGCTGTTTTTGGCCGCAGCAAAGATATATGGAGTGCCATCACGCGTACGCGGAGACCATGGAGTAGAGAATCTCTTGGTTGCAGCATACATGGAGACCTTACGCGGGGAGGGACGAGGCTCGTATCTTTGGGGAAGGTTGGTTTTAATGTGATTTTGTGTCTCACCGATGCTGATGTAAGTCACAGGAGCGTACATAATGTTCGGATCGAACGTTTATGGGCAGACGTAACAGCGCAAATTGGTGCTACATGGGCAGATGTGTTTATTCTGCTGGAGGTCCAGCATGGACTCAACATCAATAATGTGGATCACATCTGGCTCTTGCACTATCTGTTCTTGCACCAGATCAATGACCAGCTACGCTTCTTCATGGAATCGTGGAACCAGCACCAGATCCGCATTCGCGATGGGCCCAACCGCAGTCCAGCAGACATGTTCGGTTTTGACATGTTGGTACAGGGTGTTCGAGGTGATCCAGTTTCAATGTCGGATGCCGAAATGGAGGTATATGGTGTGGACTGGGAGGCTCTTCACGACGATGCTTTGCTTGAATCCCGCCAGGAAAACAACCCTGCAGATGAAGGCTCGACTTCCTGGATTGGTCGTGTGGGCCCACCAGAGAGACTCAACGAGGTAAACGTTGAACCTCCCTCAGGACCATTTTCCACCCTGGAGATTCAAGCATTAGAAGCTGCACTAGGTCATTTAGCTGGAGCTGTCGACGACGCAGCAGTTGCAAATTTGTGGACGGAAGCCATTATTCTTGCTCGGCAGATGCGTCCTAACTTGTTTTAGTTACCTTAAATTTGTATTGTGAAATAGTGTTCAAGAAGTGCATTCAGATATACTGCAATCCAATTGGGTTTCTGTTTCAATGCCTCCAGATCCCTTCACCGCGGTTATCTTCGAAGTTAACATTCACGAAATACTCAAACCGATCACCTGTGCAGAACAGAATTGCAATCCCAATCTGTGCACATCAGTCAACACTCATCAGAGACATTATATTCATGGGAGACGTAAATTTTTTCCTTGTTGGTCAGTTGCACTGTCCCCATTCTGTTTCTGTTAATATTTAATGGCATTAATGTGATTGGAAGATCACCGATCAACCACACCTCTCCCCATGGCCCCCACACTTCCCAGGGTCAGAACCTATCCTTTGTGATATGCAAGGCAGAATGTGTTCTTGGCAATTTTGGATTCATCCTGTTTGGTTCGAAGTTCGGAGTTCCGACTTTGATCTAACAAGTACCGTTTTGGGACATGCGTGAGAAGACCAGCTATTTAATACTACAGAGTTCGAACCTACGAGTTGGCATAAACTTGGCCATACAGAGTACGTACTATGCTAAAACTATGGACTTCGCAGTCGTGAGTAGCCTAAATCTATCGACTTTGGGCTACAAAGCTGAATAATTTGCGAAAATTGATCCCATACCAGATCCTCGCTGTGAATCATATTTTTGAGCAGAAAATATAGAACACTATGTAGTCCCAACAGAGTACTATGTAAAACTACAGAGCACTACATAGCCATAACTGAATACTACCAAGTACCACAGAGCAATACAGGCACTACAGGCACTACACAACTAATGGTCTAACTACAAAATACTACACAATACTATGGCCACTACAGAAAAAATCAGGATTTGCTGATGTCTGATCAGAAATTGACAGATTCATGTGGTCCATTGTGGAGACCGAAGATTTGTCCGTCGAATCCAGGAAGAGCAGAGAGCACAAGAGAGAGAGATAGAGAAAATCCAGATGGCAGGAAATGTAGGCTTTGCGATGCTAAATTAAGGTAAGTAACTTAAGAAAGACTTGCCGGGTTAATAACCGAAATCTGATGGACATCAAGAATGTCAACAAATAACGACAACTTCAATCAAAACTGGGCTGAATTTTGCCGAAAATTGGCAGGAAACGGGATCACAAGAACGATTCCTAAATAAATTTAGGACTCGTAATTCCTTTTTTATTTTTATTTTTAGTGGTACGATATCAGATACAGAAACATCTGACGATGGTTAGACTCTGGCACTGCGTAAGGGACAGGGGATTCGTGACGCCCAGAGAGAAGTGAAAACTGGTTTCACCCCACCCCAAGGAAATGTGTTACACACGCAACGGGTTGCTACAGTGTGGGACTGCGAGCTCATGTTTAAATTAACGGTTCCTACCGCGCCTTCCCGGCACCGGTGAGGGAGATCTTCGTGATTGTTTTGGCTCCATACCCACTAAAACCTCGGGCTCTCTTAGTGGGATGGCGTATTCAGCATGGACCTACATCGAGTAATCCCATACCGTAACGCGTCACAGTCACGTGTGTTTATATACCGTGACTGCGCGCGCTGGCACCCTCACTCGCGTTTACCACAACGTTCGCAGTGAGGGTAAGCTCATATTCTATCTACACGATATTCACACTAACTGTACACTTGTAGTATTCATACTCACTAGTTGTACAGGTTCCAACTGGTTATGGGCCTTTAGCTCGCCGTTGACGACGACGAGCATTGGACAACCCCGTACAACAAGCATGTCATAGCGAGCTGGTTTTTCTTATTCTTCTTCTCGAGACGACACACACAGCGCGCACGAACACACATACGACCTGCGACGATGTTCCCTCCATCCGTCTTGCTGAATAACCCTTTCCTCGATCCGCCACCCCAGAACCCTTGGCACGCCCAGCGTCAGTGGCTGGACGGATCAGAATCGAGCCCAGACAGCGCAACACCGGTGACTCTTCCCGCCATGCCGCTGTATGGTCCTCCGCACCAGTACCACCCCGTGCTGCCTTCGTTCGACCCTACGCACCCTCCTCGCACTACATACCAGTCTCTGCCGACTCCTGGACTGCGCCAACAGGTCTTCGCGCCGCAGGGGTGCTCCTCGTATCCTCCCGCACCTCCTCCAGCCGCATACCCGCAGCAACAGTCGTACGTGCAAGAGTTCTCGCGGCAGCAATTCCTACCGTGCCACCTCCCCCCTCCGTTTGTCGCACCACGCGTCCCCGAGCCTCCTCGGTACTCGGTCCCGCCATTGTACACACCGTACCGCAACACCCAAATCCCTGCCTCGGCCTCTCAGGTCACACCAGCAGAGCTGGGACCAGTCCCGAAAGTTTTTCCTCTGTCCACGGTGGCCTGGAAAGACGGCGACAAGCTCTCGCACAAGCAGGATAACTGGCGTGAATACTCGATGAAGGTCGAGAACCAGCTGGGCATGATCCCTGGCGCTGTGCGCTTCCTGGACTCCAATGAGGACGATCCAAATGACTGCCCGCTGGCGCAGCTTTACCCAGCGCACCATTGCGCGTGGATTGACACCGACAGGGTCGTCCGAGCGTTCCGAGCATCCCTCAATGATACGCTCACCATCACCGAGCGTATGCACGTCGCTCACTGCACCACCGCCTCCGAGATGTGGTCCACGGTCCGCTACCGCCATCTTGTCTGGGGTCCCGCCGGCCAAATCTCCGCACTGAAGCGCTTCGCAAATATTTCGTATGCCTCCGACCCGAAGACGTTCACGGCGACGACCACGCTGCTTACCCAATGCAATGAGGCCATATGGCAGTGTGGTCCACCCAACCCCGAGCTTTTCCTTCTGAGCAGCATCGTCTCGGCCCTCGAGGAACACCATGGCACGATTTCTTCCATGCTACTCGCTCAGCCCAACCTCAACCTCGCAATGGCACTTGCGATGCTGGAGGTGCGGCAGTGCCGTCCTACTGGATCCGGGGGTGAGGTCTTCGCGGCTTCCGTGGCGCCAATGGTGGCATTCTGCACGAACAAGGTTTGCCCAAGCTGGCGACCCACACCTGGCCTTACTGTACCAGTAAAGGGGGTGGAATGGATGGAAAAACGGTGTTGGAGGCACAAAACAAGTGCTGTGCAGACAAGGGTAAGCCTCTGCTGCCGCCATGACCTGCGAAGCCTGCAGGACCGGCGTAAAAACGCGATGCTACTGGTCGCGCGTACCTTACAATCGAAGGTGTCGATCACTACCTTGTCCCCGCACCCACGCCCCCTGCAACCACGCTGACCGCTAACCTCGCAGACGCCTCAGCGTGCCTGACCACCGACGCGATCCCGCCAGATATTGACCCCATCCACGAGCTTGAAGCCTGGCTCGCTGAGGAGGAGCCATGTGCGTCGATCGATTGGAACGCTCATATGGCAACGGGTGCGCAGACCGACTACGACCTCTTTGCTGACACCACACCTTTCCGTTCCGACTTCGAGATTTTCACAGAAATCATGCCTCGCCCCATCAAAGGTTTCCAAGGGAGCTCGATTAATGCGACGGGGATTGGTACAATTATCAATGACAAATTCACACAAGAGCTAGCTCTCTACGTCCCGAACGCCTCTGTCCGCCTACTATCCGTCCTCCGACTCTGCAAGACCGCGAAATACTCCTTTGTTATATCCCAAGTCAGGGTCAGATGACCGGATGCCGGCCGGTAGTTCGGATGACCGGTTACCGGAAGATGTGACCGGTTGAGGATGACGGGGCCGGTCGGCAGGGATGAAGTGCTAACACCACAGAAAGGACGAATAGGGTGTGCACGACTATCTTGGCCGATTGAAAGGGAGGATGAACAAGTGGACGTCTGGATGAAGTCCGGACGGAGAGACTTAAGATGCAAAGCAGAGGATAAGATGCTAAGCACGTTTATATTCAAACTGAAGAATACAACATAGTACATAGAGTTTATATACAAAGACATACATGTCATTACTATAAGTAGTAATGTCAAAGCAATGTCCGAATAAGGAGATAGAAGTTCGAGTCGGACAAAGCGACATCCAGATGTAGAAGTAAGAATCGTGTGAACATACAGATAAACGGGAAACGCTCAGTAATCCTTCATTGCGTAAAAACCCGTTCCGAGCAGCAACCAGATCGACCGGTTGCCGGAAGCCCGGAAGATCGACTGGTCGAGACCGGCCAAGAATAGGAATACCGGCTGAAAGCCGGATGTGTGTGCAAGGATATAACATCCTTCCACTTCGACGAGCAGTCCGCTTGGATCACTGATTCCTCCAATAACGTCATATGCTCTGGATCCGTGCATCCTACGTGCAACCTGTACCAAATGCACACCCGACCCATCCCTCTGCCTCAGAACGCTACCGCTGCCACGCCTATCTACGCCCACGCCACGTCCGCATCGTCTCGCGACCTCCACCACTGGCATCTATGCCTTGGACACGCTCATCACCAAGCCGTCGCAGACATGTTCACCAATGGCCACGCCGACAGTATGGATCTTGACCCATCTCTCCCCGCACCCGTTTGTGACGCTTGTATTCTGGGAAAGCAGGCTCACACCAATGTTCCAAGAGTGCGTGAAGGACATCCCATGACACGAATTCTGGAGAGAGTGCACATAGACTTGAGCAGGAGGATTGCGACGAAATCACGGAGCGGGAACGAATACACATTCGACATTGTTGATGCGCACTCCACGCGTGGCTGGGCTTTCCTGGTCCCTAATAAATCATCCTGTTTTCAAATCTTGTGTGCGTGGCAACTTGAGACGGAACGACGGACCAGGGAACGTGTCGGAACTTACATCGTCGACAACGGGGAACTGAAGTCGGACGATTTCGTCAACTGGTGCCATGAGCATGGCATCACGGTCATATGGATGCCTCCGCATATCTCGAAGGTGAACGGGAAAGTCGAGCATTTCCACAGAACAATTCACGGGAAGGCACGCGCCATGCGCATTGCATGCTGTGCCCCGATGAACCTATGGGACGAATTCTGTGTTACCACCTCGTATCTTCACGCACGAACACCATCACGGGCCCTGTGTGGTAAGACGCCGCACGAAGGTTTTGAAAAAGTCAAACCACACCTCGGGCACCTGCGGGAGATCGGCTGCCACGCATTTGTTCTCATCGAGACTCACAACCCCAAGGCGTTTTCACGCAGCATTGAATGTGTTCTCATTGGCTACACGCCAAACTGCAAGGCTTACCGATGCTGGCAGCGGGCGTCGGGGAAGATCTTTAATTCAGGGAACGTACATTTCATTGAATATGCTCAAATGGAGGATGTACATTTTAACAAGGAGCGACTCGCCGACCGCCTCGCATGCCCGTTGCATAGCGATGCCACCGCCCACAGTGTTCCGGACGAACAATCCTCGATAGATGCTTCCATGACCACCTCTCCGCTGCCCGGCCTCGATGACGCGGTGGAGTTCATCGATCCGCTGCCTGCAGCAGCACCGCCCGCACCTTCTACCCCGCCTCTACGCCGATCCGAATGGACACGCATCCCACGACGAGCACTCGCTCACCTGGCGGCGGACACACACGTCAACGACGACAGCGAGATGGAGATACTCGCCAGTATTGAGGAGGCTATTGAAGTGTCACCCAAAGATGACGACAGTGTGGAGACTGCTTTGTTGGAAAAGCTGAGTGCCTACCCTCTTGAGAATCCCATCAACGTCGAGTTCCCAGACAACCCGCGCAACTACCATGAGGCAATGGTGGCTCCGGATGCGGACAAATGGGTGGCGGGTACGCACGAGGAGCTGAAGGCACTCCGAGATCTTGGTGTCTATGAGCTTGTACCTCCCGACGACGTACCCCACAACAAGACAATTCTTGATTTGAAGCCCGTCTACGTCCGGAAGTGGAACGAAACATCCATCGTCGTGCGCAACAAAGTACGCTACTGCGTGCTGGGATGTCGTCAGAAGTTCGGTCGCGACTATGAGCAGACGACGTCTCCCACGGCGCACCTCGAGTCGTTCCGTGCAGTGTTGCACATCGCCGCATCTCGGGGGTGGGATATGGAACAGATTGACGTCAAGACGGCCTTCCTCAATGCGACGCTTCCACCCGACGAGATCCAATATTCGCGCCAACCGAAGCACTTTGAGGAGCCGGGGAAGGAGGGGTGGATGTGGAAGATTGTCAAGGCGCTGTATGGGCTGAAGCAGGCAGGGCACTCGTGGAACCGCGCTATGCACGAGGCGATGGTGGAATAGGGTTTTCGACGCCTGATATGCGAGTGGTGCGTATACGCCCGGGTTGCAGATGGCGTGATGAACCTCGTGGCCATGCACGTCGACAATATGCTGTGCACTGCTAACTGCTAGTGAGGCAGCAGCGAACGTCTGGTTCAAGACCCAACTCCGTTCCAAGTGGGTGATCTCCGACCTGGGTGAGATGAAGTTCTGCCTCGGTATCAACATTGTACGGGACCCCGAGCGATGTACCATAGTGCTCTCCCAGAGAGTGCTCATAGACCGCCTCGTGTCTCAATTCTACCAGACTGATGCCGACGCACTGCGCACGCCGATGGAACACAAGATGGAGCTCCACAGACCCGCCTCCGACGACCCACCACTATCCCGCGAGCTCACTGACCACTTGGTGGCGACTCCGTACAGATCGCTCGTCATGCCGATGATGTATCTGGCCCTGGGGACGTGCCCTGACATTTCCTTCGCCATCAGCAAACTCGCTGGCTTTTTGGATTGTTATGGGACCGTTCACTGGCAAGCCGTGATTCGAGTGCTACGATACCTGAAGGGGACTCGGACGATGGCACTCACCCTGGGCAGCACTCAACCCATATCCCTTGCGGGCTTCACCAATGTGGACTACGCGAACGACCCAAACTGCAAGTCGATCATGGTGTGAGGAATCCCGTATACCCGTACTTTCATTTTTTTCTGCTACGACATCTTACGCTGAATAGTCTCTTCGCACCTGTGTTTGTAACTGTTATTAGTGGTAGATGTAGCTTATCGTCGATACACGTGACGAATCTATCTACACTTACACCCAAACTTTTACCCTATAAGCCTTCCTCTCTCGTCAGTAGCTCCGAGACTCTGAAGAAGGCACGGGTGAACTATCTCCAAAGACTTAACGCTACGTATACGATCTTAACGTTTTCTACACGAGACTAACACCCTTATCTCTGAGAGATAACACCCATCTCTCCTTGTCCGAATATTCGGAGAGGATTGCAATCGGTCAATTGAAGTACAAATATTCGACTTCAGGCCGTGAGCTTCAGAGCAGGACCGTTATTTTATTAGAGTCTTTACCACAATATAAACCTTGTCGAATTCGCCAGGATTTTCGTCGGACTAAGAACCCTGTGAGACTACCCCAAGTCTTACAGAGTGGACAAACTGGGAACTACGTCCACAACCTGGCCGGTTCACACCGCAACTACCATACGCCGCCCTATTGAGCGAGAGGGCACCACCCTTTCGCCAATCCCACTCTACACGTGGAGCCCACCAAGTCTCGATTGTTAGAGCCGACGAAATCCTCGGCTGCTCGAACAATCTCGCGTGATTTTGACGACCAGGAACAAGACCAGGGAAAAGTTAAATCGACGTATCGGCCTCTTTCCCGCTCAGTATCGCCTAAAAAGGAGGTCACTACCGCTAAACTCCTTGGACCCGTTCAACCAACTCCTAGTCGAGCTGTAGCAACCCGCACTCGGCAGGGATTGAAGAAAGGTTCTCAGCCTTCATCAACGATTGCTGATTCCTCTCGAGCGCGCAAACCGAGGAGTACCTCATCACAGAAACCTCTTAATCCCGTCACTACTCTCGAGACTGCTCACGCTACTTCTCCACGAGAACTTGCCTTCCGAACCGCTTCTACGTTTGAAGTTGACCCTCCGTTAAGAGGTCCCACCCTCTCCGGATTAAATTTCAGCGGTTCAAGGCCTCCTTCTCCAATGGCGACAATAACAACGACTTCCGCTGGACATTCGGAGTCCCCGGTTGATCATCCTCTACCTGAGGCAGGGAAAACATCTCGTCTAAGGGAGGCTCAGGAGGGTATGGAACGAGCGTTCGCTCTCTCTCCAATGGCAGACCTTGTCCGAGCCTACAATCATCACACGGATGAGGAGTTTTCGTTGTTCAGGAGGGTAAATTCACTTGCTAGCAAAAAGGCGTTGGACATATCGGAAGTTGTAGACCGAGGCGTTAGTATTTTCACTCAACCCGTGGCTCGATTTGGCCTCGAGACTGGATTTCTTCTGAGAACGGATCGTACCATCAAAGAAATGCAAGCGCTGCTTACTCGAGCCGCAGGAATCGTCAAGGGACGAGCATCATGCTTTATCATTGACCCCCATTCCGTCATCTCTCGGGTCCTGCGAAGTGCCCACGATCTTAGTGAATTACACACAGCTTGGGTCAGAATGAGTGAATGAATGGACCTCGCTCAACGGAACTTCCTCAAGTATCAGTCAGAGTACAGGGCGGAGACTGAAGATGAATTACTTCTTTCACCTGTCTCTACTTCACCAGAAGTGTACAGCGTGTTTCCCCACGAGAATTCTACTCTGGCTCTGGATTTGAATTATGTCTACGACAATGTCCCTCATATGAAGAAGTTGTGGCCTAAAGGATACCAAACGGAAGTCGACTTCTTACCTGCTGTAATGAAAGCCCCTTCGTATCTGGAAACGGCCTTTCCCGAGAGAGCGCCCGAAGCATGCCCTGCCGCGAAATATTACTCTCTGGATGGAGATCCAAAGGAAATCGCTATCTCCACTCGATCTAGTCATGGAGCAGGGGGGGATTTCGAGTTACCGCCCGAAGATCGCAAAGGTAAACGCAAGGCGAAGGCGACCAGGGAGAGGAGCTCACCAGGTGCGGAACCCCCAGTGGGAACAGCGGTGCAGGCCTTGGATGACGCCCAGCCAAGCGATCCTACCGTAGGACATTGGGATCTGTCGAGTGCGAGTCAAGGGATTCTAGGATCGGAGACTCCATACAAGGACCCTAGCAGTTTCTTCGTACCCAAATCACCCCGTGGTTTTTCGCGATCCACCATCGTCCCTGGTTTCGATCTTCCAAATCCTATATTCGGGATGGCGACTCCAGATTGATAAGTCAAGCACGAAGGCCTGCTCCTGCGACCGGCATCCCGAAAGTGGCATCGCTAACTAGGGTCGAAGAAGTGGATGAGGATACTTTTCACGACCGATTCCCGGGTAGAGACTTGCCTCCTCATATTCCTCGAGAAAGGACCCAGGACCCGACTCCTAACGCAGGGCGTGCACGAGGAACAGGAGCTACAGGAGCGCCCTCCCGGCGTGACTCACCTACGGTTCCTCCGCGATCAGCGAGGGACCCAGGACCTGAAGATACTGAATGAGGAAGGACAGACCAAAGAGGAGGAGGAGGAGACCCATCGGACAACAGTGATGGAGATGACGAAAGCGACGACGGTCCTCGTAGCGACCATCGACGTCATCCACCGAGATGTCCTCAGCAAGATCTGTGTTCGCCTGGCGACCCTCGCTTCCCATCGCGTGGATTTCCCCGTCCGCCTCCCAACAACGGAAGTGATGGAGGTGGCGACGGAGGAGACAGCGGAGTGGGAGACGGAAATGGTCATGGTGGAATAGACTGGTGTTTTCCCTACATCGCTCCAGGAGCACCCTATGGCACCGTAGTACCGACGATTGAGCCCAAGCTGAAGGTCGACTCGTTGCCCGAATGGGATGGCAACCACGATACAGCGATTAATTATTTCTGGGAAGTTGGAGAGATGGCAACTTTAATGGGCTGGCCACGAAGACAAGACCCCGCAGGCTTTCCTTAGCCGTAGAATTCGTTCTGTACGCATGCTGGCTAACTCGGATGATGGCAGACCTCTCGAAGTCTTCCTAGTAATGAGGAAGGCTCCTATAAAGTGGAGTACTATTCTCGTGCTGGAAAACATCCGATCCTCGGAGGAGCTCTATGATAAAGTAAAGGAGCATGATGAAGAGCTAGTGGAATCTGTTCGAGGACGCTCACCGGAAATGCTCATCGCGAGCAACTTGATTTCCACCCTTGTCGGTTAGGATACCCCGGGGGATCTCTCGCCAGGAGGGCTAATAGAGCTGAGGCAGAGACTGAAGTCGAGGATTCCGCTGAAATGGCCGAGTCGCAGGAGATCTCCTCCTTTATGGATCTGGGAGTGGAAGATGGGGCTGACATGATGAGACAAGCTTATCAGGCTCTCAAGAAACGTCAACGGCCCCCTCCCAAAGGAGGATATCCTTTTTCGCGGAACGATCACGTCACCACCAAGATGGGAAAGGCACCCCCATCGCCGTGTAAAGTATGCGGCAGCCCGAATCACTGGGATCGGGAGTACCCGGATTGGAATGTGTACATCGAGAGGCAGAAGAGGGGAGTCCTAGTTGTGGCGACGACTCCTGCGGCAGACAAAGCGGAGCTCATATACCATAGTGCCTACTGTGTGATGCTGAATGGCCGCATGTCGGAGCCGTCTTTTTAAGTTCGGCCACTTTGGATCTTGTTGGAGCTATAACCGCTAAACAAGAAGACTCGCATAAGCCCAACACGAACTTTCTGTAGGTAATGGATTAATCGCACCGGACGCCGCTAGCATGATCAGCCTCCTTCCTGTCACGCAGCGGAGGGAGGCTCGTCATGTAAAAATTGAAGAAGTCGAAGATGAGTATTGGGAGATGGAAGCCAGGATGCCGAAAGCAACTAAAGGGATCCTGGAAGCAGTTGAGGACGATTCAGAGGAAGTTGAAGCTGAAGAAAGAAAGTCAGACGCGATGGAGGAAGAGGTCCTCACCAACGTGGGAGAGGACGAAGCGCGCCTACCGCTGCCACCACCGAAGGATGCTGAAATGGTAGTCCTGAGGCCCAGACAGAGAACAAAACCTGGAGATTCAGCTATTGGTATCTCGGTCCTCTCGGTCCGTGGGCGGATAGGGTCATTGGACAGCGACGACTTGGATTTACGACTAGATTCTTGCGCCGACATCACTTTGTTATCGGAAGAATTCTATAAGCAAATGAGGTCGCCACCTCCCATCAAGCAAGGCCGTAAGATGAGCCTAGCTCAACTCACAGACGGAGGAACTACGATCAAGGGTTACACCAAGCTAAAGGTATTCTTGTCAGCCATCTCAGGAGAAACGATTGAAGCGGAGGTGGAGGCTTACGTGGTGAAGGGAATGAGTGTCCCAATACTCCTAGGGGAGGACTTCCAGCTCAATTACGAGTTGGGAATCGCTCGTAACGTGGAGGAAGGAACGAGAATTCTCTTCAAAGGCACGCCATATGAAGTAGAAGCGACAGGAGTAGAGCCGTTTGCAGGAAGAGCGGAGACGCACTGTCTTGCAACCAACCTAACCACGTTTGCAAAGGACATGACAAAAGCGAAGCAGCACAGGCGGGCTAAGATGCGCAGGAGGAGGAGAGTTTTGCGAAACGGAGCAGAAGGCAAAACGATATGCGCCTCGGAGGATTACAAGATCAAAGCACACAAATGTCGAATTGTGCGGGTGGATGGAGATTTCAGCCAAGATAGAGAATGGCTAGTGGAACGAAACCTGCTCGCGAATGCTGAGGATTCCTTTTTCTCAATTCCAAACACCTTAATTTCTGCGAGAAAACCGACGGTTCCTGTCAGCAATATGAGCGACCGCCCGAGATTTATACGGAAGGGGGAGATATTGGGAACGCTAACTGACCCACAGGAGTACTTTGACAAGCCTGGGACACCAGAGGGTTATCGAGAGTTGATGGAACGCTCAGCCATACTGTCAGCTATAGTGCAGGCAAAGGCCGAAGTGGATAGCAGTCGCTCAGAGGCCAGACCCCCAGGTCCCTCGAATAGAAGCAGCCAGAACAATAGAGACCCATACGTCCGTACGGAATTCGGGTTGGGAGTTCCTCCAAGCGAAGACAACGTGATGAAAGGAGTCCATGTTCGCGATGAAAGTGGAAAGGTACCGGATGCGGAAGGGAAGATCAACGAGCCTGATTTGGAAGCTGAAGATTACGGTCCGAAAACTGCTGCCATGCCTGACGATACTGTTTACCCCTCAGCTGAAATGGAGAATCTACTCGATGTGGGCTCCCTACCCGAACATCTAAAGCCGCGATGAAACGGTGCGCTTACAATACGTCTTGAATATGCTAGTTTTAGTGTGTTGTGGAAACAACACTAAAACCACACAAACAATATCTTATCACTCCCAAAAGACTAGCGCGATCCTCAGGTGAGTTCGGGTCCGGACCGTAGTATGCGGCCAGCAGGTTTGGATTGTATAGTTAACAACGAAAACAAGTACTATGAGGCACTAACAAAGTCCCCGCGGCACTTCACTTGGCAAGTTACAGCAGTTATCTTTCGCCGCGGCGTTGGATGAACGTTTGTATGAGACGGATACAAGAAGGTAGTGACTATAAAGATAGTTCTATCACTTCAGGGCAGAGTTTGTACTTGGCGTTCACAAAATATCCCCAGCAATGGCCAATTCCAATTGCTATAATGAGGCAAGCTGTTTCTTCCTTGGCAATTCTCTTTACTGCAGGACTCTCCCGTACAGTAGACCTAAACTTGTCCTCGTTTAGGGACGTTTCCTTCACTTTTATAGTAACGGCTTAAGCACTGACTGCAAAGTCCAACTAATCGATCCAACAGCTAATGACAGGACTCTCCCTGACGAGTGTGAAGGCAAAGCAGCTGACAAGTCACAACCAATTCTCAGGTGGTTAACCGTTTGAAGCTTAACTGATGAGTCCCTTGCTTGACAATTCGAGCCAACAACCAACTTCAATTTATAGACAAGTTACAAACAGAGATAATAAACGAATCTCCGCGAAATATGCCTGAGGACACCCACGCCGATAGACGGTGCGATGAACTGGCTGTATGCGGGTTCTACAGGCTGCTTTTATAGTACTAGTACAAACGAAAGGAGATAAACTAGATATGGTAACTGAGATGAGGTGCTTGGTCATGTAGGTTCGTTCCCTCGTGGTTCTTCGTCGATCCCGCATGCTCTTGGGCCGGGAGATCGTCGGTTTTGACCCCCGCGGTCTATATTTGGTATATTGGCAATGCCGCGGTGCCTTCTGCACCCGCAATACGATGCCGCGCCGGCCTGGGGTTGAACCCAACCTTTTCAATACATTCCTCCTCGTGCTTGTCTTTGGTGGATCCGGCCACGGGCAGTGACTGGCCTGCGAAGGTCCGGGGTGCCTGAATCCGATCGTTAGAATCCGGATTAGGACTTGTATGTCTTTGATTCGACAGGTCGCGTCGCGCCGCGGCGCCACGTGATCGTCGATCGCTTTGGCAGTTCCCTGTCTTAGGGTAACAATGGGTTTATGCTCGACCGTGGCCCGTTAGTAGGCACCGCGGTAGGTTATACACATCTTATGGGACGCGGCGGCCGCTTTCCTCCATAATGTAACCGTTAACACAACTATGTCTTTGGCAGAGAGGTACCGCAGCGGTACCGCGGTAGCTCTCCTACGCAGTTTAATGTACCGCGCAACATGTTAAGTCTTGCAACTTCATCTATGCAGTCTCTGGGTAGCTTTTATAGGAATAGATCCCTTGAATCGGTTATAGGCGTATATGGGTATGGTAGCAGACAGAACTTCGTGACAAGTTTTAGTCCCGATTTGGAATTACTGGTGGGCGAGTTTTGGCCGGATTTTCATGAGAATGTGTGAAAAGCACCAGAAGAAGGTCCTCTAAAGATCCCTCGGATCAAAAGTTTGAATACTGACAAAAACATTTTTCCCACTCGGATTTCGCGCTTTTGATGCCGGGCCGGTAGTAACCGGTGGCTGTGCATGTCGATCAATTTCCTTTTCGTTGCAATTTTGTGCTGGAATAGTTGAAAGTGTCCCCCAGTCCATCCAAAAGGCATAGCAGTATCAAAATATTCACTTCTCGGAGCATAAATGCTCACTGGAATCACTCTCAGAGCTACAGAGGTATACACCATTTTTTTCAACCCAACCAAATTTCGCGCTTTTTCCCCCCACGGTACAACCCCCCTCGAAATGAAAATTTTACCTATAAAACAGCCTTCTGGGGCTCTGAATCTGCAATCCCAGAGGAAATTGACAAAAATTTAGGCTTGTCATGAAGTTCTGTCTGCTACCATATATCTCCTTGGTAGTGTATTCAGAGTACAACACGCCGCGGCGTTACTGCGGTCGTGCTCTGAGTACTACAGTCAGTAGTCGGAGCTCGCTCTGACTCTCCTTTATATCACCTAACAGAGTTCAGGTATACAGCTATGTTTGTATATCACTGAAACTATCCTGCACCTTAATGATGTGTTTATAAGCGCAAAAATAGCTAGAGGACGTGCATCTGGTGTTGCGCCGTCTCAGCGAACTTGGGAAATGCTAAGGCGCCATGTAAAAGCCTTTGGATTCGACGGACGTCTGGGTCACCTAGATGCTAAGGCAAAAATCAGGCTGAAGGAGGGTACTGAACCGATCGCGGTGCCAATGTACTCGAGTTCTCCAGAGAAATGGCGCGTAATCGACGCTCAACTGGAGAAATGGTTTGAACAGGGAGTAATAGAGCCTTCTTCAAGCCCCTAGAGCGCACCGGTGGTCATAGCATACCGGAATGGCAAACCGCGTTTCTGTGTGGACTACCAAAAACTGAATGCAGCGACGATTGCAGACGAATTTCCCCTTCCAAGACAGTCGGAAATTTTGCAGTCGTTGTCCGGGGTGCAGGTGCTTTCGTCGCTCGATGCACTTTCGGGCTTCAACCAGTTGTCTATGGCATCCGAAGACGTAGAGAAAACAGCATTCAGGACCCATCGGGGACTGGCCCAGTTCAAACGGATGCCATTTGGTCTGAGGAATGGACCGTCCATTTTCCAGAGGGTCATGCAAAATATCTTGTCCCCGTACTTATGGCTCTTCTGTCTCGTATACGTCGACGATATAGTGGTCTACTCACGGAGCTACGAGGAGCATTTAGACCACCTGGATAAAGTCCTTAGCTCGATCGAACGAGCAGGCGTGACCCTTTCACCAACGAAATGCCATTTATTTTATTCGTCAATCCTCCTTTTGGGCCATAAGGTATCGAGGCTAGGCCTGTCGACACACATGGAAAAAGTGAAAGCAATTTTAGAACTGGAGAGACCACGCAAAGTTTCGCAGCTCCAAGCCTTTTTGGGAATGATAGTCTATTTCTCTTCTTTTATCCCGTATTATGCGAACATTTGCGCTCCTCTCTTTCGCCTATTACGGAAAGGAGCAAAATGGAACCGGGGAACAGAAGAGGAATACGCTTTCAGGGCTGGTCCATCACTGGACAAAACGATGGTCCATGTGGAACGAGTAATAGGATACTGGTCCCGATCCTTCAAAGGCGCTGAAACGAGGTACTTGACAACGGAGAGAGAAGCTCTCGCTGCGAAAGAAGCCCTAGTACGTTTCCAGCCCTTTATCAAAGGAGAGAAAATTCTACTGGTCACGGATCACTCAGCGCTACAATGGGCGCGGACGTATGAGAACTCGAACAGGCGCTTAGGCGCATGGGGAGCAGTGTTTTCTGCGTATGCGCCAGGGCTAGAAATAATCCACAGAGCAGGCAGAGTTCACTCAACCGTGGATCCGCTATCTCAATTGCCTAGAGCTCCACCAGAACACGTGTTGCCCAAGCCTGAGGACGAGGAAACGATTCTCATGTCGGGGAATCTGGCAGATTCGCAAGAAGGATGGGGTGGCCCCAACCCTGCTACAAAAGCAACATTTCTCGCGTGGACGTTGGATAACACTCTGGAGAAACGGAAGAGTGCATTTGTGACGACTCGGAGTCGAATCAAAAGGGATACGGACAGTACTCCAGACATCAAGGAGAAGGCTACAGCTTCGACAGTCCCTAACTCGACTACCGAATCTGGGGGGGGGAAGAGTACCGCAAAAGATTCTCGAGCAAGCACCAGAAAAAGCCCGGCAGAACTCCCAGATGAACCTCCAGGTCCTAGAGAAAAGAATGTCCCAGAGACAGAAGACGAATTGGACTCTCTTTTATCCACAACAGAGTACTGGGGAGCTCATAATCCCCCACCAAATATCCATATCGGTATGAGCGAAAGCTACAAAGCGGAATGGCTCGCAGCCTACGAAGCAGATCAAGAATTCGGGAGCATCTGGAGAGAGGCAGGCACTACGAACGTGTGGAAGCCAGGACAAAGGTTCTACCAATCCGACGGCGGGTTGTTGTTCTCCCGCAACTCTGATTACCAACCTCGGTTGTGTGTCCCGAAAAGCAAACGCCCAGAGATAATTTCGGAAGCCCACGATAATCCAATGGAATCCGCTCACATCAGTCCGGAACGTCTATGGGCTAAGATCAGTAGCAAATTCTACTGGAGATGGATGAAGAAGGACTTGGAGGGATATTGCGACACGTGCGATGTCTGTCAGAAAATCAAACACCGGAACTTTACCAGGTTTGGGTATCTCATCCCAAATCCGATACCGTCACGGCCATATGAATCAATTTCGTTGGACTTGATAGTCAACCTACCATGGTCGGGGGAGTACAACGCGATCATGGTAGTAGTGGACCGACTGTCGAAGCACGCGTCTTTTATACCAACGACGTCTGGTCTGACAGCGCAAGGATTCGCGGAATTGTTCATAGAGTATATTGTTTCGTGTTTCGGTCTCCCAGACAGCATCATTGCGGACCATGATCCTCGTTGGACTTCTGCATTCTGGACTGCTGTAGCTGCCGCTCTGAAAACCAAGATGTCTTTGTCCTCGTCTCACCATCCTCAACATGATGGGCAGACGGAGAATGTTAACAGACAGCATGAAACTATGCTGAGGGCGTACGTCTCCAAGGATCGGACGGATTGGGCTTCTTGGTTAAAACTGCTAGAATTCGCCTACAACAGCAACGTTCACTCTTCTACCGGAACCTTTCCCTTCATGCTCTTATATGGATTCTTGCCAAAAGCGCCGTTGGACTTTCTGTTACCCAAAGATCACGGGGTTTCAGCCGCTTATGGTATGAGAGACGAAACGAGTGCGTACCTAGAGCAGTTACGTGTGCATCGAGAGAATGCTTGTCTCTCGATAGCGAGAGCTCAAGAGGACCAAGCCAAGTTTCACAACCGAGGAAGGAAAGATATCCCCGAGTTTAAAGTGGGATCCCGAGTCCTTATTAATCCTCACTCCCTCGAATGGGTGGAGTCAAAAGGGGAGGGCGCCAAGCTCGTACAACGTTGGATTGGCCCCTTCGAAGTCCTCCAGAAAATTAATCCACGCACTTATCGTTTACGCCTGAACGACAAGTATCCTGGATTCCCTATATTCAACCTGGACCACCTGAAGCCGTATAAGGAAACCCTGGACGAATTCGGCAAACGCGTCGAGATGCCCGACACTTGCGACAAGATTGAATCCGAGGAGTATGAAGTGGAGAAGATCGTCGGCAAGAAATTCGACAAGCGTAGAAAACAAGACACGTGGTTGGTTCGGTGGAAAGGCTTCGGCCCACAGTTCGATACCTGGCAAACCAAGAAGGACTTGCGCAATGCTCCAGAATTGTTGCGCACCTTCGCTAAAGCCGAGGAATCGAAGGTGGCCTGATCGGCCTGACGGGACCGTGCTCCCGGTTGTATTAGTACCGTACCCATGCTCTCCACTTTCTCCTTCACACGTCCCCGACTGTCTTCGACTGTCTAGAAATGCCAGCGCATGATACACAGCCGAGATAAGGAGGGCGTGCTGCTCTTAAATCTTCTCTTCCTATCTCTCTCTCTCTCTCTCTCCCTCTCTCTCTCTTTCTCCTCTTACTCCTGCCTCATCTCAGTTTCTTTCTCTAGATCCCGTAGGATTTAGCCGTCTTCTTGGTCTTCTCGAATATTTGGTTGACCAGTGGATTGGCTTGAGACTCGTAGTTCACGGATATCCGGTTCACGAGCTCATACATACCATCCTTATTGAATAAAAATGGACAATTTCCTTACGGATACCTCTGGAAGGGTGGTAGAGCCCGCTTGGTCCAAAAGAGACGATACCTGGTTCTGCTCCTTCGGAGCTTCTTCCGAGTCAATTCCAAGAGAGGCGCTCAAATTCAAGACCCCGCTTCTGTATCTATTAAGATCGACTACCTCCGACGAAGTGCTAGCTGCTCTCGACTACACTAAATCCCCGGTGTGGTACAACCCAGAAGAACATTGGCTCTCGTGGATACCCCTCGGTAGGCCGGATTGGAGCGACGGAGAGGATGACCTCCTCGCGTACCTCTTCGACGTCCGCCCGATCCCAACTGAAGCTAACTATGCCTCTGTGTACGGAACCGGAAGCGACAGCGATGACCCCATGGAGCCTAAGGACGTGTTCGCGGGTTACTTCTTCGAGGAGAATTGGCGGAAGATGGCCAAGTTTACTGCGGAACTCCCTGCATGGGATCTGCTCCTCTTTAGCGACCAATACAGTGTGGTATAACACCAACCGCTGGACAGGAGCCTCAGGAGACGTCCCTCTCAAAATCGAGGAGGTGCTGTTCACCATGGTGCTCTCTTCGGAGGAGCAAGCCCAAAGAACAGGGGAAGCGATCAAGCGTGCTACCCTGAGTTGTGCGGGATTCATCGCGTGGTTTCAGACATTGATCCGTTTAGAGGATACCGCTTTGCTTCAGGAAGACCGAGACTTCGTGCGGTCCTTGCGCCTGAGCGACCGCCCCAAAGTTAGAGTCCTGTATAACATCAGCCGGGATTTGCACGAGGCTAATTTTCCTCACCTCATCAAGCATCGGGTCCCAATTCACGTGTCGTGGATGGAAGAGGAGAAGAATAATTGGTGTTTCCTTCGTTTGAGCCCGGAGGTCTGGGGGGAGTTTTCGGTGGCGAAAGCCTCGAAGGCCCCGGACGAAGATATTTCACTCACCGACCTGCCTAGCGGAGCCGCATGGAGAACCGAATGGGAGCGCTCGGATTGGTTTTTCCAGAATAAACACGCCGGGAAGAGGGGAGACGTCGTCTCAGTATTCCATCTGGAGTAGGAATATTCAATTGTAGATTTCCACTTGTGGGGTGCTAGGCCTCTGACGAATACCAAGCGCATAAGGGCATACGCTGAACGCTTCAAGGTGGCAGTAACGACCACTGATCGAGCCACTGTATGCACCTTCTTCCGCCAAAACCCCATCAGGAGGGATGAGCCGCCTTTCGACTGTGTCCAGCCACAGCCACACGTCCACGAGTTGGAGAGCTTCAGCCTCACGACGGATAACGAGCGCCTGGATGAAGACGACATATTTCGCGAAGCCACGGAGGTCGTGAGGGAGCAGAGCAAGAATATCTACGCTCCTTGGCCTTCTCGCCCTTTTAATTCGTTCAACAGAGCCCGCGAGCTCGCCCCTTTAGATAAGAGCCTCAGGGGAAACATTGGTAGTGTCCAGACGGGAAGACATCAGCGGACCAGGAAGGAAGTGCCGCCGCCGGGCTCCAGCTCCGCTAGCAGCTATGGCAAAGCCTGGAGCACTTCTCCCCTCAAAGATCGTTTGGGCCCCTTCACGTCAAGAGATTCTCGCCCGACGTCCAGACTAGCCTCTCAGCCCGAGATTCCAGGAGAAGGCGAGCTTTCTATGGACTGGGCTCGGAAAATGGCAGGCGAGAGACGTCATTCATCCCGCTCAGCCAGTCCCAGAAGACAATCGGTCGGGTCCCACCGCCGACGCTCCCGATCTCTGGCGACAGAACGTACCCTGGATTCGGACCAGGAAGGAGGGAACTTCGCTGAAGAATACACAGCTGCTTCAGTCTCGGAAGAAGGAGGGATGGAGGAGGTACAGCCGACTGCGATCCCGGATGTAGCGAGCCAGGGAAGTAGTGACCATCCGTTATCGGGTCCCTCTCCCATTCACACCTGGGAGCCGGGATTTCAGACGGAAGAGCAGGCGAGAGATGCAATTGAAGCTTGGGCTCCGAACATCGTAGAGCTCATCCCTGTCTACGGGACGTATCCGGGTCTAACGTGGAACAAAGAGTGGTTAGCTAACACGATCCTCGTGTGTGACAATGAACGTACCTACTGGCACCTGAAGACCTATGCTCCGGTCTTCAAGGGATTCACAAAATTCGAGGAAATCTTGGAGGTCGCCATCAGGATGGCTCTCCCGTTTGCTGTCTTTATCCGACGCAGCGACGTGCACAAGTTTTCCAGCGTCAATATTTCCTCGCTCGACCTGAAAACCTTGGGAGCCATCTACACTCCCGGATACGTTGATCTCCCTCTTGTATGGACCGGACCAGGAGGCGCTCTGGCTGTTTACGGCTAATACGAGGGACGAGTGGGGTCCTTGCTCGGGCGTCCGGAGGCCGTGGCTTTTGTGCCTTTGGGAGGCGTCTGCCGTTTTGTGGCGGAAGTCTATGACGAGAACATCGTCTACCAGTACGCAAAAGGCCCGAGCCTGCAGGTGACCGAATTCGACGAAGGAGAGGGCAGGAAAATAAGCCGTCCCGAGGGTAGTGTCTTCTACACTACCGATCGCGTTTCCAATAGCGAGATATTCCTGTTGCTGGGCCATATCGCTGGGTCGGATTCGGGTGGTGACCGTACTCTTTGGCCCACTCCCGAGGTCTTCGAGTGCGAGAGTCCCCACATGCGAGGATACCTCTCGGAAGGCAGTTACCTCATTCTAGCCAATCTGCGCTGCGATATCATTACAAGGAAGAGGTATAAATGGCGCACCTATTCCCAGTGGAGGGAGTACTTCCGTGTCGGAGCCAAAGGTGACCACCAGCCCAAAGTGGTTCCCAAAATGAAGGACTTCGAGGAAGGAGCGGACCTGATCAAACGCGCATTTCCCATCAATTGGCTCAATTTGGAGATCAGCGAGATTCTCCTCCCTGAGGAGTATGAACCACATGCACAACGAGACTAGGGGGGCTCTGTAAGGAATCCCCTATACCCGTACTTTCATTTTTTTCTGCTACGACGTCTTACGCTGAATAGTCTCTTCGCACCTGTGTTTGTAACTGTTATTAGTGGTAGATGTAGCTTATCATCGATACACGTGACGAATCTATCTACACTTACACCCAAACTTTTACCCTATAAGCCTTCCTCTCTCATCGAGTAGCTCCGAGACTCTGAAGAAGGCACGGGTGAACTATCTCCAAAGACTTAACGCTACGTATACGATCTTAACGTTTTCTACACGAGACTAACACCCTTATCTCTGAGAGATAACACCCATCTCTCCTTGTCCGAATATTCGGAGAGGATTGCAATCGGTCAATTGAAGTACAAATATTCGACTTCAGGCCGTGAGCTTCAGAGCAGGACCGTTATTTTATTAGAGTCTTTACCACAATATAAACCTTGTCGAATTCGCCAGGATTTTCGTCGGACTAAGAACCCTGTGAGACTACCCCAAGTCTTACACATGGGCTACACATACTCACTCGGCTCTGGCGCAATCTCTTGGGCTTCGCGGAAACAGAAGGTCGTCTCTCTGTCGTCAACGGAATCCGAATATATTGCCGCTTCTGAGGCTGCAAAGGACGCCTGCTGGCTACGAATGTTGCTGCGGGGACTTACGATAATCGTGGATGCGGCGACACCTCTGCTGTGCGACAACAATTCGGCAATAGTCCTGGCCAACGACTAATCCCTCCATTCGCGCGCCAAACACATCGATGTCCGGTATCACCACATTCGGGATTGCGTTGAGAAGAAGAAAGTCCACCTCAGTCGCGTCCACACCGACGACAATACCGCGGATACCCTCACGAAGGCTTTACCTCATCCTGCATTCGTTCGCCATCGCTCCGGGCTGGGCGTCGCTTGAGGGGGTGTTGGTGTTCGAGCGTGAGGGGGTGGGATTACGACCGTCCACACTGAGGGGGTGAGTGGGACGGCGTATTCAGCATGGACCTACATCGAGTAATCCCATACCGTAACGCGTCACAGTCACATGTGTTTATATACCGTGACTGCGCGCGCTGGCACCCTCACTCGCGTTTACCACGACGTTCGCAGTGAGGGTAAGCTCATATTCTATCTACACGATATTCACACTAACTGTACACTTGTAGTATTCATACTCACTAGTTGTACAAGTTCCAACTCTCTTAGCCAGTCGTCGGGCAGTCTGTTCTCCTCTTTCAGGGTCTTGCTCCATGTTTGGAGGACCAGTGTGCGAGGGACAGAGGCTTGTTTCCCGTACTTCAGTTTATCCGTGAGGAGTCTGTCTATGCTCAGACGTTCATTTAGTAAAGATACCCACCTGTTATGGATTTCGATCTCGGACAGGGGTTCACCCCCGTGGCCTATGACCGATTCACATCGTATTTTCCATATAAGGTATGTCGATTCTGATATCAGTATGCGGTAGAGGCGGGTTGCTCCTGGAATTTTGCGACCTTTTTCGTCTCGGATGCAGGCTAGGTCGCAGCCCATTATGGAGCCCATGGAGAGTGGTGGCCAAGTTGGGTGCTTTTTCTGCCACAGACCTTCCGCCAACTTCCAGATCTCAGCTTGTCCCGGTTTCTTGCAGTGCAGTAGGATGTGTTCCATGGTTTCTATCTTGTCACAGTGTTGACATCTAGCACAATCCTCGCACTCGGGAATGTGGAGCCAAAACTTTCCAGTGCAGTGCGCACCATGTATTAGCTTCCATAAGAAGTTTCGAATTTGGCGAGTAAAATCCTTGTGTCGAACTGATTTCCATATCTGTTCCGTGGTGGGGAAGAATCCGTGATGTTCCCGTATAGTGGTTTGTATATGTTTGGTATTCGCCTCCGTGGTAATCCGAGCAGACACGGTCCGAGTCTTCCGTTCTCTGATTCCAGCGTACACCGCCAACAGGCCGACATGTGGCCAGCAGGTGTCCGAGACATGCCGACAACATATCTGGAGCAGCTGGCCACCAGCCGCTTTACGGCTGGCTGCCAGCCTACGTCGCAAATGGGGCCAGGGTGCAGCCAGTTCGCCTGGCATCCAGCTGTGTTTAGTATCTGCCCCACATCTGGGCCATCACCTGACCGAAGTGCGAAGCAAAATTTCACTTCAAACCATTCCAGCACACTTCATAAAAAACAAGGGCTCGCCACAGGGATACCAAGAAACATAGATATATTCACACACATACTACAAATTCTTCGTACATTTGGGCAGAGTCCCCAAGTCTGTGCAATTGACCCAGCAGATTTTCACAGTCACGTGCTGATCCGACGGCTTCCCTAATCGAGTTGAATGGACACAAATTGAGTTGTTTAGAGTGCTGCTTTCCTCGTATGACATTAGAATCAGGAAATATATATTTTAGTACATGCCCTTGACCTATTTATTCAAAATTGTTGCGCTACTCTGCGAGAGAAATATCCAAGAGATAAAAAGATGTTAAATGGGACTTCCACATTTGAGTGCACGTCTCGCGTCGTGTTTCCAAATTTCAATGGTGCTTTGGCTTGGCTGGTTTGCTTCGATACTACATGTCATTTGATAAGCTATGACAGGCTGGTGCTGGTTCAAGTCCCGCGGGGTGCTTTAAATTTCTTTTTCCCCTTATCGTGCCTTGGCCGGCCACTCGTTGAGTTGCCTAAGTGCACTTTTTTTGTTCCCGAGGGACACGGAAACGGTACATAGGCCTTTAAACATATAACCGACATTTTCTGTGCATAAATATTTACAAAAACTAAATGAAGACAAAATTACTCCTCTTGAAGAGTGATCTGATATCCCATCGTGTTCTGCATGCGACGCCGCGCCTCCTTGTCTCCCTTTTTAGGCCATGTTGTGTCTCTCACCCGTGAAGTGCTTTCAAACCTCCTAATATCAGCCACCATTTGACTAACATCTGCTCCAACATCCCGTTTATAAATGCTGGACAGCCACAGTTTGTTTCCGTGTGGAACTTGTGAACGAAGAATTGCCGCGGCCTGTTCAAGCTCCTGTGCACGCTGCAGAAGGTGTGTTGTATAAGTGTTGAGCTAATATACTCTGATTAGAGCACATAAAATTTTGAATTCAAGTCACTCACTTGCTCTTCATCATCGCTTTCATGGCCATCAAACGATGGAAAGAATTGCCGCTGGATTTCCTCGGCATCAGCGGCACTGCTGTTGTCATCTGACTCCTGGCTTGAAGATCGTGTTCGCTTGCCCAGCAGGCTAGATGTACTGAAGTCGAAGTTCCGCCATTCACCACCCGCTAAGAGCTCAGAATTACCAGACCAGGCATGGTCATCGCCATCTGTGATGCTCCCATCTGTCGGTTCAATATATTCGGCCGGTGCTTGAGCCCGAGGTACCAATGCTGGATGCCGATACAAAGGTAGTGTGCGCCTGCGCACGATCTCTGTCCAAAATTTGGGTGGTGGCCTTCCAATGGCATTGACAAGATGCTTGCAAAGATGACAGCTGTGAAATGGCTGCCTTCCACATGTGCAAGTGAACTTATCAACACAGGTGACATATTTCTTGTCAGCATCAACACTGATTGTCAGCTGCTCGAGTTTTAACCATGCAGACTTGAATTGTTTCTGAAAATGTGTCAATGGCTTGGACCTCCCGAGGCGATGCCCATCATTCAAAACCTGAACTCGAGCAAGATAGGCTGGGGTGACTTTGGTTATAAGAATCCAAACAAGTTGATCGAGACGAGGGCGAAGATGGTTGTGGAGAAACCCGTGTTTGAGCTGCTTCCAGAAATTCTCAACATTCATGGTGGTTCGAAGACGTGAGAGATAAGGAGAGGTCGACCGTGCCCAGAGCTTCCACATCTTCGGTGAATACCAGGAGGTCCAGAGATAACCCCACACCTCCCGGAGTCCCCGCTGGTAGCAAAAGAAATACATTTCGTAGACCACTTCCCGCCGAATATCCTCGGCAGACTTCGGACCATCGCGTGTTGGAAAGAGAGGATGCTGGCAGAAATGTTTTGTGAACAAATGGAGGAGTTGCCTTCGATGAGGGGCTGGGCAGAACACATATGTAGGATCTGCTGATTTTTTCTCCCCTGCCTCGAACATCCAATCAGGACCATCCTCGGCATCTTGTGCTGTTGCCGAGTCCTTGTCCAAAAATGATCCACCTCGTCCAGAAGATCTCCCTCTTCCTCAAGACTTGCATCATCAGTCCCAGTCCCAGTAGCATCGTCAAAGCAAGTGGGACGTGGGACAATGCTACTAACCTCACCATTCAAACGGAGGGCGAGAGCGGGCTGAACAAGGGCACCACCCAAGCGTACTTTAACATGCGGAATGGCCTTTGCAGCAACGTACGTGCTCTAAATCAATGTGTTCAAATTTCAATGAAAACATATATAATTAAAACTTACTGGCGCAACCTCCTGAGACTGTGAAATTGGAACAAATGTCTTGTCGATCCAGTCAAACTCCGCTTTCGCGATGTCCACTGAATAATGGGCAGGTATCCGTCGAAGAATTGCGAGGCGGGTCTTAACAGCTCTCAATGCATGCCAGAAGCAAAGCTGGTGTTTCGCTTCTGGGTACACTGCAAGGAATGCATTGATCTCCGACCATTCCTTGTCCGAAAGTGTGACAAGTGCGCGAATTTTCCAGACTCCTTTAAAGTGTGCCAGGAGTTGTCGGAGAAACATTTCTTTACCACCCGGAGCGCTGCCAGCTGTAGATTGAACTAGAAGATATCCAAGGGGCATTCCGGACCCATAGACCTCGCCAAGCAGTGCATAAACCTCGTATCGCGAGCCATTGGTATTCCCTAAATAGTTCAAATCAATTAACGGATTGATAAGGAGGGAAAACATACAAGCAGAGTCCAAAGATATATCTCGAATGCGCCCGCCAACTTCACGTAAGATTTTGGGGAGTGCAAATGCGATGGCAGTGAAACCAGGTTGAGGAGTCAAAGGGATGGGTTCAATACTATACAGTGGTTCCTTCTGGCCCGACTTCGGATCCGGGGTTGTAAATTCCTGGAGTAAAATATTGGCTGACTTTAGTTCATCTGGATCTCGCTTCCATTCTTGGGCATTGGTTTCGGCCCAAATGGCATATATAGCTCGGCGTGTGAACGAAGGCTGTGGGTGAGTTTTGAGGATTTCATCCCAAAGCTATCAGAGAATGAATATATGACTGAAAATATCACAAAGAAAAACATACCTGTGCAGGGGTCAGCTTCGTGTTTTGTCGGACAAATTCTACAACATCCGTGGGAACATCAATGGACCAATAAGGGATGTGGTCATCACGATGGATTATTTTCACGAAGGCGATGCTGTTCCAGTCATTAACAGTGATATGAAGCCATCCGTGACACTTGAACGTGTCCATAGCTAGTTTGTCTCTGTGTTTGACCCCTTCACGCTCAGATTTCTTGGGGGGATTCTGGCGCGCTTCATTTTGCACGCAGTGATACATAAATCGCGTGGACTCTACCCGCCGGTGAGGGTAACTGCTGTGGTACCTTCATCAAAGTGATTAACACATGGTATTGCATAAAGAATGGTTGCATACGTGAAACGGTACTTCATCCGGGCCCAAATTAGAGCTGCCACAGCATCAGACTTCTCTTTACGCGTTCCCGAGATGGAACAAATGTCGATGCGTGCCCCCAGCTGCAGGTTATCATCTTGGCGAGTGAGGGCATCAAGAAACTCTTCCACGGGAAGCACATCTAGATCACTGCCGGGCTCCTGCTCTTCTTCCAGATCTGCACTAGGGGCCAAATTCTCCTTGTTTGCTTTTTTTGCCCCGTGTTCGTGATTGGCACTCGAGGCAAGTGCGGGCACGAGTCCTGTTCTTTATCCTGGATTTGTCGCTGGCTTTGAATTTTGAACAACCAGAGCACGGAAATAGCTCTTCTGCTTCGGACATTTCGAAGCTGGCGTGGGTAAAGCGGGACGTGAGAACTGTATACGTGACAGGACTTGTTATGTGGTCGTATTAGTTTACACATTTGTACGACTACTATATGGGGACGCCATCAGCACGTGACTGAAAACGTACTGGGTCAATAGCGGTTAGTCAGTCCCCATGGTCACAGAATAGCGAAGAAAAGCTGTATCGAGAAAATGCATTAGCCAAAAAATACAGCGCGCGCGGGCAGAGTACTCACAAATGTCCCCGGAAACACTAACAGAAGTCACAAATGGGTGAGACCAAATATACCGCAGATTGTCGAGTCCAAAACTCCAGAGCAAAAGATGGTCTTGAAATTTGAGGCAAGCTTGATTTAAAAAAAAGTACTTGAGATATTGAGTGACTTGAGGAGCTTGAGGTGCTTGAGGACTTGAGGGTCCGGACTTCAGTTCCTTGAGAAATTGAGACCTGTTGAGGGGCTTGAGGGCTTGGGATGCGTGGAAGTGTTTGAGGGTTTGGCTTGAGGACCTGGATTTGAGTGCCATTAGGATTAGGTTTGAGAGTAAAACAGAATGGAAGAGTCTTCGGTGGAGCAGCCCGGAAGAGGGATCTGAGGAGAGAGAGAGCGGGCACGATGGTGGGGGAAAGAGAAAGACGAACATCGGCTGATTTCTCATTGACGTGATCATGATGTTGCGTGCAACGATCAAGATCTGATGTCCGCCCTGATCCTTGCTTTCGGGCTTACGAGGCTCAGCGTCGGCCTATGTGACTTGACTCTTGAGGCTTTCGGAGGTCATTGAAAATGTGCTTCCGAAGAAAAAGTACGATGAGGTGCAAAAAAGAAAAAAAAAAAAACATTGATGCCCTATAAATTATAATTATTTATGGTTCATGCAACTACTCCTTCTAGAGGTCGCCGCGCCGCCCAAACTTGTCCCTAATTTCTCATAAAGGTTCGGAATCATTCCCTAATTCTCTGGGGTAGTGTCTACTCTGAATTTTCCAGTATTCCTTCCAGCTGTTGAAGAAATCCAGTAGCCATGTGTGTGATCAGCTGTGGTCAGCTTTATGATATCTGGTTACACGGTGAGCCCCGCAGCTGGAAGCCAGGTGAGTGACAGCCGGCACCAGATTTGCCTACAGCTTCCCGCTGGCTGACCCAACCAGGTAGTAGCAACATTCTGGCACTTTGGCGGTGTATGCTACTGCCTGTGTCATCTTGCACAGTTTTGCGCCCCGTACAAGGCTATTCTTCCGAATTTCTTCGGAACCTTCAGGTCAATTTCGTCCGGAAGCTTTCCGGGCTCCTCGTTCTGCGAGTCTGGCAGCTCCCGTCTGTGTCGTTTTGTCTGTGGCTTTATCGTCCTTCCCTCTGAATATGGTTCTCCCCTTTCAATTACGTAGTGCCGCTATGAATGCTTGTTTCTCTGCCCGGTCTGTGACGCCAATCCATCCGCAGTCTTCCCACTTCTGTAGGTTCGTTATTCCGGTGGAGATGAGTGTATCCCGGCTGCCCACAATTTCCAGGGTGGCAGTTGAAGGGGCCTTTCGGACACTGATAAGTGCCGCTACAATTTCTGCACACTGCAGTGTTTGATTTTATGACTTGGGTAGCCGGATGGAGATATTCCTGGGGTCGTCCTCACCCCACCAGGCGCCGCCGCCTGCTTGGGGGACTCCATCGCTTTTGGTTGTCCTAGTCTGAATGTGTACGCAGAGTTTCAGATCAGGTGTGTCCTCTGGTACAACCGTCGCTCCTTGTGCATCTTCCAGAGGATCGTCATCGTTTTGTTTGGTGAAAACCCGGAATCCCTCGGCCAGGGATTTTATTTGTTCAGGGGCTTTAAAGCACGTTATTCCGCCTTCTGGAACTTCAACCTGTTCAGTTTCGTTTGCCCTAGGATCCCATTTAGGTATAAGGAGGCCAAGCCTTTCTCTAGCGGCTAGAACACATTTGTGCGGATTTTTACAGCCATTTATAGCACTATCCTCTGTGCAGGGTATGCAGGTGCATCCGGCCTCCACGCGGTGACCCCCATCTTGGAGGCGTTCAAGGGTTTCCACTTACGGCTGCAATCGACCCCCTCCTAAATGCAGAACACGTGAACTACAGTGCACGTGCCGTGCCTCAGCTGCGTCGCGTCGCGTCGATTTCAAGTCAAGATACAGAGAAAAAGTCGGGATAATAACAAGATAATTGTACCCCTTCTTTTCTCAAGGTTCCTAAGCTTCCCAACCAAAATTTCCATTACAATCAAGTACACCAACGCGATATTACGACTTCATTTCTCTAAAGTTCACCCACCTCAATGCCACATAGTCCTCAATCGCAATCGCTGGGAGTGTGACAATGTTCTCTTAAATTCAGCCTTGGGAGGCAACTGGACGATGAGGGCTCACAGACAACTGGTGTCAGCACAGGGCCTCACTGCAGGGATAACTGCGACGTGGGCGGCTGGGCGATACAAGAAGATAGGCAAACGCGGTAGATTGAGCTCTGGAGAATAGACTAGAATGGTGTAAGGAACCTATCTACCTATGCTAGGGTTATATACTGCAAGGCGTAGTAATGACTACCGGTCACCAAGGAGTCCGTTGGAAATAGTGGTCGCATCATTGAAATATGATCGCCATTGAAATGCGATCGGGTTGAAATACGATCGTAGTTGCAAGTGATCAAGTTGAAATAACCCGATCAGGGACGAGAGCGATCAGGGGTTTTGAGCACGACGTCGGAGAAGAAGAGACAAGACGAGGGAAGGGGAGGTAGTGGGAACATCCCGAAGTATAACCCGGTGGGTGTCTGTGTAGCCGCCGGGTTATTGGAATGATTTGGGGAGTGTGGAAAAGAGCAAATCATGACATTACCCCCCCCCCCCCCATCAAGGTTTCTTCTTTTTCGCCTGGGGGGTGGGTTCTCCATTTTCCAGCCCCCTTTTCCGTTCGGGATCTCCCGAGGGGCCCACGGGTTCTTCTTGTAATACTCCGCTAGAGCATCCTCAGCACCCGTCAAGTGATGCCGGGGTTCCCAAGTGTACTCTTCCTTCGGGTACCCTTCCCAGCGGATATAGTACCGCAGACTCCGGTTGTGCACTTAATGTTGAGCACCTCTCCGACTTCGTACAAGTCCACGCCGTCAACGACGTCTGGTGGGGGCGGAGGGACCGCCTTCTGGTGTTCCGCTACCGGAGGTACCCACGGCTTCAAGAACACCGTGTTGAAGACAGGGTGTACTTTCCAGGTGTCCGGTAATTTGAGCTCGTACGAGAGGGACCCGACCTTTCGCACACTTTGAAAGGCCCGTGTCGCTTGTCGTCCAATTTCTTCATCGGTCGATGGGTCGTCAAGTTCTTTCCGACAGGTACACCTCATCTCCGGGTTTATAACCGGGATCTTCGCCTCGTTTACGGTCGTAGAACCGTTTCATCGTCTCTGCGCCACATGCATAGACACGGCGGCCTCTTCTCGTACGAGCTGCATTCGCTTCGCGAAATTGTCAGCCGCTTCAGTTGGTACCTCGAGCCAGGGCTCTGTACCCTTCCGCGGATGAAATCCCAACATGGTGTAGAACGGGCTGAACCCTGTGGTGGTGTGAACCTTATCGTTATAGCTGAACTCCGCCAAGGAGAGCCAGTCTGCCCAGTCGTCCTGCATGAAGTTGGTGAACACCCGCAGATATTGCTCTATCTCTTGATTAACCCGTTCCGTCTGGCCGTCCGTCTGGGGGTGATAGGCCGTCGACGCGTTGGATTTCACGCCCAAGAGCTTCAGCAGGTCCCGCATAAAGTGGCCCACAAAGATCTGTCCCCGGTCGCTGATGACCACTTCTGGCAGCCCATAGTCTTTCCAGACGTGGTCCCGGTAAAGTCGAGCGATCCCCTCGCCACTGATGTGTTCCGTGCATGGAAGAACCCGAATGGCTTTACTGAGACGGTCCACAATTACCGCTATGGAGTCGAACCCATTGCTCTCCGGCAGTTTAACAATCAAGTCGATTGAGATAAACTGCCAAGGCCGTTCAGGAATGGCATTCGGGTGTAGCGGCCCTCTAGGCTTTGTGGGGAATATTTTGGTGCGTTGACAAGTAGGGCAAGCCGCAACGTACTTCTTGGTCTCTTTCAGCATGGTAGGCCAATAGTAGTTGCGCGTCACCAGCTCCGCTGTCCAGTACTGCCAGGATGTCCAGCGAGATAATCGTCGTGGTGGGCCTTAAGAATCCGGTGTCGTAGCGCCTCATCCGGTGGCACATAGACCAACCCGTCCTTCGTCAAGAACCCGTCGTGTTCCTCCCACCCACTATCATCTTTCCCGAGCGCTTCCTTCGCGCCGGCTTCCCACAGGTCTTTCTTCTGTTTGATCTCTTCCATGAATCTATCCCCCGGCGTGTCGTCGAGCACTGCGGGCATAGCCCGCAAGAACTCCGCCCCACTAACCGGGTTATTCGCGAAGAGCGTCTCTGGTAGAAGCACCATGTTCGAATTATCGTGCTCCCCGCGCTCGTGTCCCCCTCTTCGAGACAGCGCGTCCGTCTTGGTGTGTTGCTTCCCAGGCTTGTGCACTAGAGTGAAGTCGTACTCGCTCAGCTCTAGCGACCACCTGGCTTGTCGTCGATTCAACTTCTTGGTGGTGGTGAAGTATTCCAGGTTCTTATGATCCGTCCAGATCTCGAACCTTCGCTGGCTTCCCTGGAGGAAGTGCCGCCATTCGTACAAGGCGCACATCACCGCCAGCATCTCCTTGTCGTGTATGTCGTAGTTGCGCTCCGTGTCGTTCAGTCCTTTCGACAGAACGCGATGGGTACCCACACCCCGGCTTGGCACTGCGTTAAGCAAGCCCCTGTGGCAAAGTCGGAAGAATCCGCCTCCACCCTCCACTCCCCATCGTCGGTAGGGAAATGGAGGACGGGTTCAGAGGTAACCGCGTCAATTAGCCGTCGGAAGGCCGCGTTCTCCTCCGTTCCCCATCGCCATCGCGTGTCTTTCCGGGTTAATCGTGTCAACGGCTTCGCGTGGTCGCCAAACCCTTTTATAAACCGGCGGTAGAAATTGAGGAATCCCAGGAAGCTCTGGACGTCCTTGACGGTCCTGGGAGTGGCCCATTCTCGCACCCCGGCCACCTTCACGGGATCCATTCGAATCTTCCCGTCCCCAATGATCACCCCGAGGTATTCCACCTCTCGTTGTTCGAACTCGCACTTCTCGTGCTTGAGGGACAGGTCGTTATCCTTCAACACCTGTAGCACCTCGCGCACCGTCGCCCGGTGATCCTCCAGGTTATCCGAGTAGATGAGAATGTCGTCCAGGTACACAATAACCCGGCCTTCGGCGATCTGCCTCTCGAAGATCTCGTTCATCATCGATTGGAAGGTGGCGGGCGAGTTAGTGAGACCGAAGAACATCACCAGTGGCTCCCATAGTCCTCGGTTGGTCATGAAGGCGGCCTTTTCTTCG
>JARJLF010002604.1:0-33472 GCA_029378395.1 Mycena leptocephala | reverse complement strand
TCAAGGTGGCTGTACCATGTCCTTTTCTTTCGTCCACCACCACGTCGCAGCCACTTCTGCCAGCAATACACCATCCAGATGGCCCACTGTGAGTCTCTTCCAAGCCCAGTTCCATTGAGCTCAATAGGTCATTTCGTATTGCCACTTTGACTCTGAGTGAGTGCCACCAATGCCACCGACACAAAGCGCCCAAGTAACTTGACGTGGCCGTACAATATTGAGTATCTACTACTGCCACTCTTCCTCCCCCACTTCGCTGTTCCCTCATTCTCATTGCAAAAATCTGGCCACCACTATACTTCCTGGTGTCTCACGCGCAAGAATGGATTATGGTTCTGGGTGAGTTAGTAAGCCCGTTGAGCGGCTTCAACTGGTTTAGCAACTCAGCCGCTTGAACCGGTTAAGCGGTTTAAGCCATTTCTTACCCCACACCTACATGTACTGTAATACACCCTATATACCCCATTACGTGCCCTGCTTAAGCCGCTTAAGCGTGGCTTAAACTTTGGTACGTTGCAACGCAGTTGGCTTAAGCCAACGTGAACAGGATTTATTAGAACTTCGGATTCCACCCTGGCCTGGGCTAACGGGATAATTAAATCACGCTATGCTCAACTCATCAGAGATCTCGCCGACAGATAATGGCTGGCATTTTTCAGCTGCAAACACATCTGCTGCTCAACTACAAGACTTCCGCATTGAAGACATGGCTACAAAAATGAAGACTTTTGCCCCAGAGTTGTGGGACTTACTAGGACTCTTGCTCTCGGCCAATCACCAACCCGACATTGAAGAGGATAACCTCATGGACACAGATTTACCGGACGATAGCCCGACACAATGAGCTCAGAAGCGCGCTGAAAGACGCGAGGCCCTCATTGTGATAGTAAGCTTTGGTAAGATGTACATAGATATGTATTAATTGAATGGTCGGCAGAAAAAAGTTGTCATGATAAGTGTAATGATGCAGAGTACGAATGCAAAATGCAATGCACTTGAAAGTATTCGGCATCTTCCTTCATGCCTCAAACACCCCGTACAAAGTCTCAAGTGACGCCATCGAGAATGCCGTCCATTGCCTTTCCCGCGAAACCCGCCAGACCCTGCGTGCGATGGGAGAAACTCCTTGTCTGATATGCATACGACAATTTCGACATCAATTTTCCTGGAATTGTACCGGTTGTCGAAAAGTCCACGGACACGCTCACACACCTGACATCTGCCGGCCTCATGTTTCTCGAGCACGGTGTTGAGGCCGACCACCTGCGTTGCTTGGAGGAGTTGTGGATGAAGAATCCTCTGAACCCTGTTTTCGACGCCAGCACTGCTACCATGCTCGAACTGGAGCAGCATTTGGAAGGTCTTCACCCCGGGATAGCCCATCCGTTGAATTTAACGTGCCGCGAACGGTTCAACTCCTGGTTTTTTCGGTCAGACCTGATCAAATATGGCCCAAATCATTTCGATGCATTCTCTACCGAGCTCGAGAACCCAGAGATGATTGAGCAGATCCCAGTCGTTAAAATGCGATGGACCCTGGCGCACTCACCCGATGTGAAACAGTCTACAGTTGCGGGCAATCTGCAGGCCATTCCAGAATTTCTGCAGCAAGGTGGAGTGGGCGACCCGACAGAGAAAGTGCAAGGGCCCTGCCTTCACAACGTCTTGTCAATCATCGCGTTTTTGATTTTATTTCACGGCGATCTTGGTACCGGCGAGCGGATAATGTCCCTGCTCCAAAGACGGGTTACCCCATGGCGGCGATACCAGTACGTTATCTAGGTCATGGGCCTCTTCCACCTGAAGATGGGTGCGGTGGATGCAATCTGGAGGATTTTTATTGAGCCCAAGGTTGGGCGCGAGGATCAGCCTAGTCTGATGCATTTTGTTGCTCTCCTCCGCCCCAGGGAAACTGGGAAAATCGGTTCTGACCCTGGTTTTCGCCGAATGCACGAGGTAATAGGCCACGTCGGGGCTGCTCTTCGGTTGGATGCCTGGCGCATTGAAGTGCTTCGCCGAAACCCGGAGTGGAAATCCCTACAAGACTTTGCCGATTCCAAACCATCATTCACGCTGATCATAGAAATCTCCAACTACCTTGCATCGCACTACGTTGCGGGCGCCGAGGAACTCAATATTTTCGAGCTGCGCCAGAGACCGGAACGTGAACGAGACCAGCAAAACGAGAATGTGCTTCAGATGCACCAATACTTCAGCCTCTACGAAGAGCTGTTATTCGCAATGAATTTTGGGGACATTGGGCGCATCGAGACCCTATTTCCAACATGGATATATATCTTCAAGGCAGTCGGCAAGCATAAATACGCATCCCACATGCAGAAATTCATGACTGACCTTCACTTTGTATACTCTACTCCTCTGCGGTATGCCATCCGGTACAACATACTACCAAATCCTACGGGAAAAGAAGGAAAATGCCGAGGGGTTGACTGGATAGTTGAGCAGATGATTAATCTACCGACAAAGATTGGCTTGAATCACAGGCTTGGTTTATTCATCACTCACTGACTGCCATCATTTTCAGGACACTTATGGTGGCCGCGGGTCAAACTACACTAAAAGCAGCCGTGGAAAGGATAACCCAAACTTCAGTCACTCTGTAACATCACATTTTTTGGGTCACACATCAAAAATATTCAATTTCCTCGAATTTCGACTTTAGTGCTACTACTAGGATTGTTATCCTCGAAACCGCGGCTGTGGAGGAACCTGGACCAGTCTGCACTACGGCAAATCTTAGTGCAAGACTATGTGCCGTAGTAGCGCAGACTGGTAACGAGTCTACTTGCTGATATTCAAATTGGCCCGGCAGATTGTTGGAGATGCAGGTGTTTATCTGCGAGTTGGTGGGAAATTCTCGTCTACCACACCCGAGGACGACGCAATTTCGCTCCCGGTACGCCGCCACCATGATGCCGGCCTGCGCGATGGCAGGGGGGGCGCACCGCTTTGCGTTAGACGCATCGTGTAGGGCGTGCCGATACCAGAAAGGTATGAGTGCCCCAAGTGTGCACAGCCATTTTATGGCTTGAAAACGCTTGACCTATATCGGTTTTTTTCTCCCCAGACCCTGGGACCCTATTCGTACTGGGTGGCCATTCATATCGACCCTATGGCCAATACCGAAAAAAAAATTGTCCTCAGGCTCGGGGATTAACACACAGTAAGAGTGCAGTGCGAGTATGAAGTTCTGAATTACAATAACTGACCTGGCCATGACATGACATATCACGTATCGCAACTGTGGGTACAGACGGTGCGCCGAGCAGTTCCGCACCAGAGATTCTGTCCGAGTCCCAGTCGTCGTCACTCTGTTTGAACTGTCACATTCAGGGAAAGTACTCAAAGCCGAGTAATGTGACCGCGTATGGGAAATGAGGAAGAATCACATTTAATATTTGCGAACTCGAATGGACTTGACCTGGAAATCCTCCAGATCCAGGCTCGGGCATTGCCGACGGGCTAGATGGAGCCAACCAAAGCCAACTTGAAGATTGAGGATTGTATACTATGTGTCGCAATGATCGCGATATCCATCCACCAACTACCTCAGCGCGGTAATCCTGTCCTCAACCAGAACGAGAGGAAGAAAATAACGTAGCCTTCACAACAATCGTGCTTCCTTCTTGGACAGAGGCAACATATGTACTGTAATTATTATTGGTTTTCGGTTGATGTTCTGCGAAAGGACGAGCTATAGCTAGTACTGTGCTCACTATCTCGTCAATTTGAAGGTATGATGTCACGGTCCACGGATGTCTGGACTCTGGGCCAAGGGCATAGTCCATCGGATGAAGATTATTACGATTTCATTATTCAGCAGACCTGGAGCATTGACTCCGAGTCACGAGGATCCGATGCGTATTGTGCCAGTGATGGCTATATCAATATCGCGCGCAGCCTCCATCCATGCGATGGCGCGGTTTCACTTTCACGACTCTCGTTGAACTTGGAACTTGGTGTTGTTCTGGAAGCTGAACGTATGTACGCGGCCAGCCGATGAGTTTTGAATTTCGTCCAGCCATCCGAGTCAATTCGGACAGGATCCTACAGTTCATTTAATGAAGACGATGAAGGAGGACTAGCAAAAACGTATCATACAACATCAACATCAACTCACTCTACTCTATCGTACACGTCGTGAATACTTCGTTACAACGTTCATCCTCGTTCTCGTCCTCATCCTCGCAAAACTCACTTCGCATGCGCCGTGCAACTCGCTCAACTTCACATCCCACCCAAACTGGTCTTCGGCTTATCCGGCCAGTAATCATACAACGCACCCCGCGCATCGACACGCGCCTCCTCTGCTCGCGCCTGCGCACGAAGAACGCAGTAACGGTGAGGAGGACGGCGAAGGCTAGGCCGCGAGGACGCCCCAAGGATGCGGCGAGGTGTGATTTCTTTGTCGTCTCGTGTCTAATCGGACGTCAGTACATTGTATTTTTGAACCCAGGAGGAGTAGGAGGAGGTAGGAATTAGGAATTAGGAGTAGGAACAGGAGAGGGAAGACGCACGTATACACCACCCGGTCGAGCTGGACGTACCACCGGCCTCGCAGGATATATAACGAGCACGTGCGGCACATCGGGCATGCTCGCGTTGTGAAACGCGAGGTGCATCGTGTTGGCGTCGCTGTTGATCGTGTCGTGAAGGTGCCGACGTTCGGCCGTCGAGGTTGAAGAGGCAGCTGCCGGTCATGCCGAGGTAGACGTAGACGGCGCTGCCTGGGGCGGGTGGCGTGTGAGTATGACGTAGGTATGTATCTTGAGGAGAGGAGGACACACCAGTAAAGGACACGACGATCGGCGAGCCCGTGACGCTCGACGTCCATTGTAGAGCCCGCAACCCAGTCGGGTCGCATGACACGTTGGGGCACAGCGGATAAGCGGCGGCTGGGTGTAGACGATCGCTGGGAGGTGTCGTCCAGTGTGTAGTTCGTCAGCGCACCGCGGACGAAGGCGACGCTGCAGAGGAGGTGAGCGCCCACTGTAACGGAGAACGGGCACGGCGGCGTGCATGCTTGCTTGCTTGCTGCTGGTGGGTGCACGAGAGTGGAGGGCAAGAGCACTAAAGAGGGAGTTGCTTATCGCCGCGCCGTATCGCACGGCCTGGCGTTAGTTGGGTTGCCGGAGTGGATCAATCGGCAAGGTTGAACTTGTTCAAGTTTCACCCATTCGCCGAGAGAGCTGAACATGCTCTGAACAACGAATTAGCGCTTGAACATTCCACCATCCGCGACCACTGGACACAGCGACACGGACCCTCGCTCTCTGCAAAAGCAACCGGGATCCGGGTATGACGATAAGCCGCTGTCATTGGGCGCCACGATAGTAAGCTATTCCGAATTCGAAGTAAATTGACGTCACGGGTGCAGAGATGATAAGCCAATCAGAAGGATATGTTGAGAAAACCAACACCAAACGAAAGGAATACAGATGCTGTGGGTAGCTGAGCTCGTGGATGTGCCGGTAAAATGCCTTGGTTTCGAATAAGCGCATCCTAGTGTTGCCGAGATGATTTCCGAGTCAGCCGAGGTAGGTTGCCGCCATCAAATTCCTTGATCCAAGAACATGTGCCGCTCCGCCGAATGGATGCGATGAATGTAAACCGCCGATGTTGTTAATGTACACCGCGAAGGCGACGCGTGAGGTAAAGATCATGAGAGAGTGTGTTGTCGATGAAACTGAAGCACACGGGAAGGATTGGCATCGCGTCTTGCTTTGGCTCAGCAAGACTAAGTCCATCGACACGTAGAGTTGCGATGGAGCAATGACAGGATACTTAAGTAGTCACGGTGCTTCCAGAACGAGAGGTAGTCCATTTCAATACACGCTTTGGGACTTCGGAGACAAGATTATGCGCGAGAACATCAGTCCAACAGTATCATCCAAGCTCGCTCAAGGCGGTTTAGCCGTGAACGACCGGAACCCAAAGAGGATGGAAATCAAGACGCCCTTCGGCGGATGACTGGAGAGCGGCGTTGGGAAACCGGATACTTACAGTACGTGCCCTGGCGTGACAATACAAAATGATGTTTTGCTGTCGAACGGGCATAAATAACTTCCGCTGTTCGAGAGACTATCTGGGAACGACGATCAGAAGCTTAAGATATTCTACTGGCATGTAACCTGTGTTATTCGGGTCGGGTCGGGCTTGGGCTCAGGCCCGGGCTTGAAGGTAATTTTTTTCGGCCGTGATAAGGGGAGTTTTTCAACTGCAAAATGGGCTCTACTACGCATTTTACCTTACTATATCACTGAGCATTTTCCAAGAGAAACGCCGCTGTGAATATGGTAGATGAGATTCTGACAGCCATCAAGGAACCGGCATGTCTCGTTCCAGTGTTCAATCTCGAGTAAATTGGTTGAACACATTGTGAGGCTTTTTCTGAAGCAAACCCAGCTGATAGATGTCCATATTAGCTTCACATGATATTTTCTTCTCCAATTCAGTCAGATAGGGTGCTCTACCGACCCCCAAGCCCGGTCGCAGGTCGCCAAAATTCTGAGCCCGACCCTAACTCACTACATTTTGATGGCCCCATCGACCAACCCTCGCTCAAGTTGGCCGAGGGGCCATCAAAATGCAGCGACTGAGCCGACCTCGGGTCGGGCCTGGGTCGGGCTTGGGCTTGAACCCTGACCTGGGGCAGCACATACCGTAGACCCTGTGGGCATTGAATACATTGTACAGGTCGCGCGCAAACGGTAACTATGTTTTATTGTCTTTGAAGGAGGATGTGGCGGCATCGAAAAGGGGTGGATTGAACGCATTGTTGCCGAAAGAATTGCCTGGAGACTGATCGGGACAGTATGGAGGCACTGCAGGACAAAAGGGGAACAGAAGGACAAAGAGATGCACCCATCAGGCCGCCGAAATGGCCGCTATGGGTGAATGGGGTGTGAGCAGAGGGTTACGTCTGTCAGTCTGAAATCTCATAAACTCGGCTTTTTCCCAGAACTTTGAAAGTGCCCGTCAAGCGTTCCGTTGGTGCGAAAACTCTTGGCCGCACCTTTGGCATTGCACTGCATTCTTACGTTCTTTGCTTCGCATGCGGGACATATTTACGGCGCTGTTGCAGGTGCCCCCCCCCTGTGATGGCCGCTCCGTCGCACGCCAGTTTTAGATCCACTTCCGAAGTTGACGTTATCCGGCGGGTCTAGCGGTACATAATCCTCACGGTCTCTCGTACACCCTCTTTGCCCCCTTTCTCCCCCCATTATGTCTACAAGCCTTGGGCATGGTCTGCGATACGTCGTTGAAAATGCTATGAATTACGGAACCGTATCCGTGGCCGTGACTTCGATCGTTATCTTGTATCTCGCCGCTCTTGGGGGAATGCGGCGGCAATCTCCGTCAAGTCCCGGGACCTCCATCTCCATCGTGGATCTTCGGTCAGATATGGATGCTTTTCCTCTTCTTTTTTTGCTGCTCACGCGAAATGACCCAGGTCATATGCTGCAATTGCTGCTACCCGCTACGTACGGAGACTACGAGTCGGCTGGCAGAAATTATATGGACCCGTCTATCGCCTGAAGGGATGTTTTGGAGTCAGTCCGCCTCGCCTGCATTGTCCTTTTTCTGATCCCTTCACAGCAAGATCGACTGATGGTCTCCGATGCGGTATCCCTGCAGTACATTTTGAATAGTCCAGATTTCTGGTACGGGGCGGCCTCGAGAATGCCGTGTATTTTTTGACCGGGAAGCAAAGTCTCATGGGGGCCAAGGGTTTGTTTTGGTCTCCTTGATGCGTCAGATGACCAGACCATGACATATCCCAGACCACAATCATAAACGGCTCCGGGCCGCGCTGAATGTCGGTTTACCGCCGCCTCCGTCCGAAACTATCTCGCCGTGTTTGAAAGGACGGCGCAATCCGTGCGATGTCTCTTATTTGCCTCTCGCTCTACCCTCACCTCAGCCTGTCGTCAGCTCGCCGAACAGTTGGAAGACACTTCCGGGGCACCGATCGATATTTGTCCCTTGCTCAGTTTTTCTACCCTCAACACAATAAGCGAAGGTAAGCCAGAGTCCGCAATCATCCAGCCGTGACATTCCTTTAGCTGCCTTGGGCCATCCCGCAAAGGACTTGGGAGAAGACTTCATATTGAAGAACTCTGAGATCGGGTAGGCCCTCGCGCAGAGCCAGAAACTTAATCTAATTACATGGGGTCATATTATAGCGCCCTCGTTTCCAGCCAGTCTTCTGTGCACATCCTCGCCGACTACATCAGCACACGCTTACCTATCTGGGTTGGCCGGGCAGCGGTCTACATACCCACCCACACCTTCAGAGTCATCCGTGCGACCAAACGTCTCTCGGAAGCGCTCGGTGCGCAGGTCTTCCGCGAGAAAATGGATGCGGCCCAGGCGGGAGTAGACACAGACACTGATATATACGGGCAGCTGGGTGCGTACTTGGATGTAATGGGGTGTGTTACTTAGCTTTCCGTCAGTGGACCTTCACCGGTCGGATAAAAATGCTCTCACGGAAGACGAGATCATAGCCCAGACTGGCATGATTCTCACGGCAGGACAAGAAACGACTGTACAGATGGCTTCTGACCGTTGATAAAGGCTAATGTTGGATTTCTAGACCAATACTCTGGCGTTCGGTCTATGGGAGCTGGCGCGCACTCCAGAACTTCAAGAGAAACTCCGCGCCGAGATCCACTCCATGGGTGGCAGCAAAGCCTATGATAACATGCCGTTGCTGAATGCATTTATTAAGGTGGGCGGCGTAGGCAATCCCCCTTGAATGAATTGATCGGTTCTCTAGGAAACTCTGAGGTTGTACCCATCTATTCCGTTCGCGGAGCGTATGGCTATCCGAGATACACTCATTCCTCTGGCCACCAATATCACGACGTCGACGGGAGAAAGCATCTCACACATACACGTGCGCAAGGGCCAGGGCGTGTCCCTGGGTATTGCCTCGTATCACCGGTTGAGTTGATGTCCTGTACCACCTATATACGCCGCATTAACTCGTCCACACAGGCAGGAATCGCGCTGGGGCGAAGACGCGCACGAGTTCAACCCGTTCCGCTGGCTCAGTGGGAAGACGACCCATGGAGACGCTCTCGGTCCCTACGCGACTCTGTCGGTCAATTTTGTCATTGGTTATTGTCTATCTAACACACCCGCAGTTTGAGTTTCCTCGGTGGCCCACGCACATGTCTAGGGTGCGACCGATTTCGCTACGAAAAATCGATAATTTTTACTCACCGTGTCCGGACTTCATAGATGGCGTTTTGCGTGCGTACTACCAAGTGTGGTTGTTGAAAATGCTTACTGGCATTCGCATTGGCCCCGCAGTTTACTGGAGATGCAGGTGTTTATCTGCGAGTTGGTGGGCAAATTTTCGTTTACCCCACCAGAGGACGATGTGATTCGCCCCCGGTTCGTTACCAGTCTGATGCCGACCCTGCGCGATGGAAAGAAGGGCGCTCCGCTCTGCGTCAAACGCATCGTGTAGGGCGAGCCTATGATATAGTGTGGCGATATCAGAAATGCATCTTTTAACGTATGGACATAACTAAACCCTTGCCTCTCGGTGCTCTTATATTGGGTTACCAGTGATCGTCGACGGGAGCAATGCGGTGAGTATTTACCTCAGTGGAGGAGTCTGTTACTTCAGGAGGATCGGGACACACCAATAATTTGTAGGAGGACTCTTCTGTATTTGATCTCGTCTATTTTGTCGAGATCCCAATCGGATTCTCAACCTCATGGCCACTTAGTTCAGCGTGGCGAGCCCTGGTGACTCGGGGATGGTTCGGTGCATCAATGAAAATATTCAATCTTCAATATTCGGTTAATTTATGTCCGTCTTCGTTCCGATTAGCATCGCCGGTCGTCACATCAGGATTTCGGCCTTGGGCGACCTGTGTTCGCACATCATCTGTTCGCTCCCCAACTCCCGGAACGGGCGCTTCATGGACCGAAACTGACTACATTTCGTTCCGGAGCCTCCTCGAACAGCACCCTGTCACTGGTCTTCATCGTAACTCAAGTGCTGCTTAGTCGCTTCACCGACGAGCCAGCGAGTAGGACACCGCGACCGCTGGCCCCAGCAACAGGGACCAGTGTTTTCTTCTTGAAAAATCCACCGGAATCCGGGTATGACGACAGCTTATCGTCAGTGGTGTCCGGGGAGACATGACCCATTGACACAACTTCCGACAGTTGATGTGTCACTCTTTCACTGCCGATTGTTTCGCTAACTCAACTGTGTTTCAGGCAGTGCGTGATATCTTATTGACGGTATCTCGAATTCCCTGATTTGTTTTACAGGAAGTGCGTGATCGTTTGACTGGAACGATGCCGTCCACAATGTGCAAAACATTATGAATTTTGTGACCAAATTGGGGCGGTGGCAGTAAGGATGCACATGACCGGAAACAGCGGTCCGCCGCCTGGGCTGGGAATATCCTTCCCTTTATGGAAGGAGGAGGGAGGAGGGGGGTCCAGAGAAGGGCGGAATTTTTTTTTTTGACCCTATATCGGATTTTCGAAAGCCGAACCCTCCTTGCCTCAATTTCTGTCTTTCCTTTTTGTTCGGTCAGGTTGAATTCCGAGGTATCCGTGAGGTTGGCGAGATTCTCCTGTCGGATTCAATCTTCCTCAGGCTCCGCTATACGTGAGTGCGAGTATCAGCATTAGCAGTTACACATCCTCCATGGCAAAGCGTGCACGACAATAATATACAAGTTCTTCCTCGTCCTTCAATACTCTACTAGCATTATCCGGCAACTCCTGCGGCAGCACGTTTTGTTTAAATCAGCGACTCCGGCGTATTTTTCCGCCCGACATCGGCATTCTTCGTCCTCCTTGCGTTGGCCTCCTGCCGAAACTGGCGCGGGAGGAGGAGCAGACCGAGGGCGTAGAGGGAGGCGATGATCTGGTACCTCGGGTGAGTGCAATTCCCTGGGAAAGGTAACGAAAGAGAGAAAGGAAGGTAGGAGATTTGATAAAGAATGGGAGGGGTATAACCGGATAAAGAAATAGAAAGAAGGAAGCAAACGGAACGCACCACCACGATCGCCAACCAAAAATGTCTGCAGCGCATGTTCACGGGGTGCACGCTGCCCGTGACGAGCGCCCATTCGGTCCAGAGGCCGTAGTGTGTCTGCGCAAATGATCATTGTTTAAAAAAGAGCGAAGAAGGATAAAGCAAGGAAATAGGCGCACCTGCCACATCGCCAATCCCACGATCGCAAGCCCAAGCACAGCATGGAGGTAGTTTTGCGGGGGCCGTCCGCCGGGGAAGCGGGGGAACTTGACGAGGTGGATAAAGGATCCGAGGAAGAGCTGGATGAGGTAGAGGATGAGGAGGGCTAGGCCGACTTTCTATGTCAACAAAAACAAAAAGGGGAGTAAATGAGAATCGCATGAGAAAGGACAGGGTGGAGGTAGGAAGATAGCGCCGGCATACCTGATGCGGGTCAGTGAAATGCGGCAGCCCACTTGCCGTCGTCGTCTGATATCCCAGCGCAAAGGCGGCGAAGATGAGCGGGCCGGTAAGGAGGAAGTTGACGATTGCGTGGGGCCAGAACCAGCTGTGAAAGACGCGCATGAGTCACTGAGTCGAGCGGAATCGGACGAAACGAAGACGAAAGGTATGGGTGCGGCGCGGCCATAATTGCTGCCCGTCGTGAGGTCGCAGGGGAAGAGCTCGCTGCAGGCGCGACGAGTGCCTGCGGCGCGGCCACAATTCCTGCTCGCCGTGAGAGGAACGCAGCCGCAGAAGAATGCCGCAGGCGCAGCCATAATTGCTGCTCGGCATGAGCTCGCAGGGGAAGAATGCCTGCGGCGCGGCCATAGTTGCCGCTCGCCGTGAGCTCGCAAGGCACCGCCCGCAGGGCGGTGATCGCTCGGACAGCCTACGGCGCTCAGTTCCACTCGACTCACGCGCTAGTAAATGTCCTCAGATACCGCGCGATGCATATGCCCAGCGGGAGTCCGACGAGGTAGGCGAAGAATGCGACGTGCGCGTGGATGCGCGCCTTGTTCTCGAAGGGTGTCAGGGGGGTGGTTAGGGTGGACATGGATTCGTTGTTGGTCGTCGGCGTAAGGCGTAAGTGGGAGTCGTGGGGAAAGGAATGGTGAGGTAGTGGGCGAGTGGCCAGTTTATATGCGTCCCCGGGTATTCAAGGAACGCCGCACAGCGGTGACGCGCTGGGTGTGGTGTGAGAGCGGGCTACCAAGAGGAGATATTACGACCTGTCCACCGTCGGCGGGCTCTTGGACCTCCTCACCTTTTTCTTTAGTCGTCGGAGCAAGTGGTGGTGTGTAGTGAAATGCTTAGATGCTGTGGTCAAAGCAGTAAAGTTGGCGAGGTCGATGTAATGGGGGAAAATTAAGAAAGCGCGGGGCCCATAACCTTTTGTCGAGTCAAGTGGCAACCCGGGATGAACAGAGTCGGCATGTACAATTGGAGTATACAAGGACCCACTGGACGTAGGAAGGAAATCGACTAAAGGAACGGCTACACCAGCGCCTTTATATATATGTAGATGTCCTGGACCTTGTACCCGAGCCGGACGGTCGTGCGGATCAATCCACAACAGCAACCGTGTATTGGGTATTATCGGTTTGTGTCCCGAATCTCTCTTATTTGAATTCGAAAACGTATGGGCCTATTATATTGTAGAGACAGGAATACGGTTGGTTTTCAACTTCATAACACCTTGAAGACATGGGTTTGAGACCCCAAAGTTAGAAATGTAATCAACATGTTAATAACCACCCTGAGAAAGGTCATGCTATTTAACATCGACTTTCTCCCACAGCGCTAATTGCGACACTATCCAAGTGTGAAGGTAGGAGAACACATCCGGTGCAATTGATTTGAACTCTCTGTTGAAGATACTAAGTATTAAAGTTTAGTCCTTCCCAGCGAGCGTAATCAAAGGGTCGGGTCTGCTCCCCAAGCAAGAAGCAGGTTCGTCCGTCTCTGCTCATAGTCTTCTTGATGGACAGAGGCTGCCCGCAGAGCTGTCCCATACACGCCACCTGCGGGGACCAGGTCGGATTAACATCACCAGTATAGAAAATGCGCACCTTGTACATTAGGATCCGCTCCCTTCTCAAGAAGTAGTGTGAGGATCTTGAGACTTGCTTCTAATGAATCTCCTTCAAATCCATAATATTCGTTGGCATATTTGTCCACTCCCGTCGCCGCTGCTGCCTGGAGTGCCGTCCCGTACCTGCCACCTACGGGTAACATGTCAGCGTATATCTTGAGGGTCAGAACAAAACCTGAACCTCGAGCATTTGGGGCCGCTCCCTTCTTAAGAAGCAGTGCGACAATTCTCGGACGTACGTCCAATGAAAAACGTTGGGAGCTGTCCGGAAGCTCGTTCAGGTCCGTCACTGCTGCGGCTTGGAGTGCCGTCCCATACTTGCCGCCTGCAACGGATATCTCAATATGAATCATCCGGGCCACAGCAGCTCTGCACCTTCAACAGTCGGGTCCGCTCCGTTGTCGAGAAGCAGTGTGACAATCTCCAGAATTCCGAGGAACGAGGCTGCTTGTAGTGCCGTCCCGTACTCGCCGCCTACAGGTACTATGTCGCCGGATATCATGCGGATCGATATAAATTCCCACCTCCAATATTTGGGGCCGCTCCCTTCTTGAGAAGCAATGATAGAATGCTCATAATTACTGGCAATTTAATGTAGTGCTGCTCTCCAGCAGCCACCGCGGCCTGAAGTGCTGTCCCGTACTCGCCGCCTGCAGGTAATATGTCAACATGAATCCCGGACCACAGCAGCTCCGCACCTTCGACATTCGGATCCGCTCCGTTCTCTAGAAGCAGTGTGACGATATCAAAAGCTCCGTGGAATGACGCCACTTGAAGTGCTGTCCCATACTTGCCGCCTGCCACTTGCATGTTGGCTGTACCAGCCTCAGGATTAAGGGCATGAATCCGTACCTTGAATATTCGGATTCGCTCCCTTGTTCAGGAGCAGTTTAACACATCTCAGACGTGCTATCAATGATACTATGTCGAATGCGAGGTTATCCGCCCCGGCCTGGAGTGCTGTGCCATATATGCCCCCTGAAGTCTCCTGTCATTGCACATCGATGGAATCGAAACACATCCACACCTTCGACATTCGGATCCGCTCCGCTCTCGAGGAGCAGTGCGACGAGCTTCGGTTTTTGGCGGGATGCCGCTGCTTGGAGTGCTGTCCCGTACTTGCCGCCTGCAGGAACCATGTTGCCATACATCATGTGGATCAAAACAGATTCCCACCTTTAACATTCGGGTCCGCTCCTTTCTTGAGAAGCAGGGTGATTGTGTCCAGATAATCTTCAACCGGCCCAACCCTCCGAAACCAATTGATGTCCTGGATGTCGTCGTGGATGTCCATACCCATGCATCCTGCTGCCTGCAGTGCTGTCCCGTACATGCCCGCTGCAGGTCTCAGGTTATTGCGCCTCACTAAAACGAGGAGGAATAAAACCCGACCTGCGATATTTGGGTCCGCTCCGTTCTCGAGCAGCAGTGCGACGGTGTCCCAATTTGCGCAGGCCGACGCTGCTTGAAGTGCCGTCCCGTAATCGCCACCTGCGAGTACCATGTCATCGCACATTAGGTATGATTCAAAACAAATCTGCACCTTTAACATTCGGGTCCGCTCCGTGTTTCAGAAGGAGTGAGACGATTTCCAGACGTCTTCGGAGTTCCTTATTATCAGCTTCCCCATGCACCATTGCAGCTGCCTGGATTGGCGTCCCGTACAAACCGCCTGCGGATACCATGTCAGTCGTACACCCTCTGGATTACAAAGGCTGGCACCTTTAACATTAGGGTCCGCTCCATTCTCCAAAAGTAGTGTGATGATCTTGAATGATGCTGTTTGAAATTCCATCCCATTTTCCCTTCCTATCGGAGCTGCCGCTGCCTGGAGCGCGGTCCCGTACCTACCGCCTACAGGGACTATGTTGGTCGTACATCCTCGGGATCACAAAATCGCACCTTGAAGATTTGGTTGCGCTCCGTTCTCCAGAAGTAGTGTGATGATTTCACGATATACTTCAAATGACGCTTTTGCGCGTCCGAGTGTGATCGTCGTGGATTCCGACCTTCCCATTATCCCCGCCGCCTGAAGTGCCGTCCCGTAGAAGCCGCCTGTAGGTACCATGCCACTTTACATCATCAAGATCAAAAAGAATCTGTACCTTCACCATTAACGTCCGCTCCGCTCTCGAGAAGCAGCCTGACGGTCTCCATATTTCCGTGGAAAGAGGCTGCTTGGAGGGCCGTCCCATACTCGCCGCCTGCGCACCATGTTGATTGTACATGCTCGGGATCAAAACGAACCCGCACCTTGAACGTTTGGGTTCGCTCCGTTGGCGAGAAGCAGTCTGACGATTTTTGAAGCTAGATGGAATGACACTGGGTCCAGTTTTTTAAATTTTTTATCCAGGCAGTGTCCTTCCACTGCCGCCGCTGCCTGGAGTGCCGTCCCATACTGCCCGCCTGCAGGTATTATGTCAGTTAGACATCTCCGTCATCGCCGAACTCGCACCTTCAACATTCGGGTCCGCTCCTTTCTCAAGAAGCAGTGTGACGATTTCGAGATCTTCCTGGAACGACGCTGTCTGGAGCACTGTCCCTCCCTTGTTGCCTACTGGCATGTTGGTCGTGCTTCCACGAAAAAACAACGTGTGCACCTTGAACATTCGGGTCCGCTCCCTTTTCGAGAAGCAGCCTCATGATGTCCATATTTCGCCTGTGGAATGCTGCTTGGAATGCCGTCCCATACTTGCCGCCTGCAGGAACCATGTCATTAGTACATCATTGGGATCGCAAAGCACGCACCTTCAACATTTGGGTCCGCTCCGTTCTCGAGAAGCAGCGTGGCAATCTTGAGACTTGCTTTTAATGCCGCTGCTTGACGTCTGTATGTATCGTAGTCATATTTGCCTACTTTCGTCGCCGCCGCTGCCTGGAGTGCCGTCCCGTACCTGCCGCCTTTAAGTACTATGTCAGTAGTACATCCTTGCCATTGCAAAACTCGCACCTTGAGCATTTGGGTCTGCTCCCCTTTCAAGAAGCAATTTGGCTATTTCCTGTCCACGCTTCGACGCTTGTTGAAGTGCTGTCCCGTCCTCCCCCGCTGCAGGTACCAGGTAAGTCGTGCATCCGCGTGGAATAATAATATTGGCGCCGTTCGCATTGGGATTCGCTCCTTTATCAAGAAGGAACCTGAACATGTGACTGTCCGTCCATGCCAACTGCAGTGCAGTCCTGCCATCTTTGGTGGCTTGGTCCATTGATACGTTGTGTTCGAGGAGCAGCTGCACGATGTCGAGGCGACCCCTCGCTGATGCGAGATGAAGTGAAGTCATGCCGTCCAGGGTGGCTTGGTCCACTGATGCGTTGTGTTCGAGGAGCAGCTGCACGATGTCGAGGCGACCCTTCACTGATGCGAGATGAAGTGAAGTCATGCCGTCCAGGGTGGCTTGGTTGACACATGTGTTGTCCTTCATGAGGAGAAAGCGCACCCCCTCAATGAAGCCCATTTCGACACATGTACACACTGCTGGCGGTATAGGCCGATCCCATTCACTGGGACAATCCCGATCACCGGGCCAATAATAGTATAATCGATAGAAAGCAGCATATTGGCTGCTTCCATCCTCCAGCAGGTGCATTATTGAGGGAAGTAGTGCCTCGTCGCATTCATTACCAAAACGTAGGTAACGAAAGCAACAGTTTGCGGCACACAACGAGAGTGGGTAGTCTGGGAGTGTGTCCTCAGTTATGAAATGTTGAGGATCTGCAAACAGGAGAAGATAGCGGATACAAGTTTGCATAATGAATCTGCGGGAGATATTTGGCCTAAGGTCAATGATTGAGCCCTCCGGCTGAAATTGCAGGGAAAGGATATAATCCTTGACAGATGAATGTGCGAAGGCGATTGACGGTTCACCTGAGCCATTTTCTTTAATCACGAGCAGGCCCTCTAACAACTTGAACTTGATAGAGTTGTCCCGACGTCTTTTCGGATAGTAGGTGGATTTGGCTGGGTCGGAAAAGTCAAATCCAGGGGCATCCAGGCGGAATGCAATAGCGTCTGCCAGTTCATCTGGTGTGACAGGTTGGGTGGCAAACACAAGCCACCGGAAAATTGCTTGGATAAAAGCTGGTTTGAGAGAAGCTTTTGCCCGGGTTAAGAAACGGCTGTAAATCCCAAACAGATCAGATGGGAGGGCTGTGAGAGTCTCCTGCCACTCGTCCTCATAACAATTATTGAGTTCAATGAGTAAACACGCAGCCATGCGGAACCTATATGCAAGTTAGCTCCAAGCTAAATAACACCCCGATGAGAGGACAGACATTCCGTTGCTCTTCTGAACTATCTGCTCTGTAACATGCTTCGCATATCCATCCTCACTGGCCCAATTTCCGACCCTGGAAACTTCACTGCCAACGAAGGACCTGATGTCGCTGGTTGTGACAGTGGAATCAAGCTCAATGAAGGTTATGCCCTCAAATGCTTTTTTGAATTCCTCAAGAGGTTGACTGGTAAACAGGAGATGTAGTGCATATTTGGCGGGTTGGCATAGGCTGCAAAGGAACTGGACAAGATGCTTCCAGTCGGTCTGGTTACATTCATCGAGCCCGTCAATGACAATATATGTCCGATCCAACTTTGAAAATAAATCCTGGAGGACTCCTAGAAGATCCACGGCCTGCGGGTGTACAGTTCCATTTGCCAATGTTTTATACAACTTCTGGAGAGAGCTGTAGGGGGAGGCGACCGTCCAGAGAGCTGCCAGATGATAGAATGTAACATGATGTCCATGTGCTGCCTCTCGTTCCTAAAATCGAAGTAGAAATATGCAACCACAGATCGGTCGGGACAGGCCTTGATGATTTCTTCAATCACTGTCGAGCTGACCGTGTTTGTGTTGTCAGCAGCAAATTATGTGCATAGTACTGATACGAAACACCTTAGTACGCTCTTTCCGGTACCGGCTGCGACTAATTTTTAGAGATGAAATTGGAATAGAATGAAACTGACTCACAGAAACCTTTGATCCATAAAGAGCCAGGTGTTTCCTTCCAATGGACGAATCGGACATCACTTAGGAGCCAGCTACCCGTGTCTTCGTGACAAAGCTTCCGCAGGTTGTGCTGTCTGTTCTTCGTATCTGGAGGTGACTCCAACCACTTGTATAGAACTTGTTCGAGTCTACAGGTAATTCAGCTTCAAAATTATTGACCTTAGGAATTTCATTGACCCATGACCCTGGTTCACACTACTGTTGATGAGGAAGGACTTTGGAAAAAGGAACGGTGGACATCACCGTCATACATGTTATTCGTCAAGCTGTGAACTTCATTGAAATTTAAGGTGGGGCCGAGTCCGCGCCAAACTCGTCACTTCGTTACTTCGGTTAAATTCGTGTAAGTTCGTCAGTTTGATGGCATTCAATGAATGCTCGTGAGTTCAGCAAAAATTCAGCCAAAGCTCGTCACTTCTCGCTAGCCCTTGAAATTTCGTCACTTTATGTACATTGAAACTCCTCCTACCACTGTACCATAAACTACCACTGGGGAGTTAGATAAAGTTCATGTTCTCAATGAGAATACAACGGTCTAACGGATATGCAATTGCAGCGCTGAAATACATGTAGGTGCAAAAATATGTAAGGTGTGTGAGTACATGATTATGATTACTTAGTGTGGATGCTACGGCGGCCGTTAATCATCGACGGTGCCGAGGAGAAAGCACTCCTACGCGGAGTAGAAGACGGCTCCCCGACGCGCGCCGTTGCCAAGCCGCTACGGCGCGACGGAGTCTTCGGCCGCAACGCGGTGCGATGTGATGCGCAGAAGCTATTGTATCAAGCGCGCCTCCGGCGCGCGCGATGTTCACACATCCAGTTCCAGCCTTCCGCGCCTCGCGCCGCGTTTTCCCGGAGCCGTGCATTACACAAGCCATGGAATACCAAAACAACCGCTTACCGGAAAGCTGAATAAAAAAAACCGCCCGCCCTATTCCTGCATGAGTCCGAGTGAAGGAGATGTCGATGCTGCTGTTGTCACGGTACGAGTTTTGTGTCCATGTCGGATATGCAGCACGGAAGGAAGTGTCATACACGCACCACGGCGATGAAAGCTCTGGCTTGGATGTCGGCGCGCGTTGTCACGATCCCGCAGATTCCTTGCGCAGGCGCGATGGTCGTGGTCAAGTCGTGGTAGTGGTAGAAGGGAAAGGTCGAACGTGCCACGTGATGTTCAACATCGGATGAACTGTGAGCTCACGAACTTTCATTAGAATTTACTCACCTGACGAGCTTTCACAGAAAATCATCGGAAGTAACGAACTTTTCCTAAATGCGATCAAAGTGACGAGGTTTCGTGAAAATAAGCGAAGTAACGAAGTGACGAGGAAGGCTACTACCCGGTGGGGCCCTCTCCCGTGCCCCCGCGGCCGCCTACTCCATCGTCGCCGGCCCTCCCACCGTCGCCTCCTTGGCCTCCTGTGAACAACGAATCATGATGCTGACACCTCAATCAAGTTTCCCACACACCATAGATGTTGTTAATGACGGGCGGGGATTTACTCCCCAGGTGAGACATCGTCAAAACGAATCGTTGGACCGCCGACGAGTCTTCTGTAGGTCGGCCACCATGTCAGCCACAGGCAAAAGATTACACAATAAAATGAGCCGCCCACAGAGAGGATGAAGAGGATGTATTCCTGCGTAGGGGACTTGGAGGTGGAAGACAAGAGTGGTCGCCTTGACCACCTCGTGAACAGCACGCACTTTCGCACGATGAATGTCCGAGAACCAGGAGTCGGAGCGCCTTCCGGCCTGTCACTGGCTTGGCACGTCAGCGAGTACATCTCAGAAACATAGCTCGTTCGAACGGGTTAACATTGCCCCAAATTATAACGTACCCATTGCCCGGGACTTCCGCCCCCAAATGGTTGGATTTAGTCGGTCATTGAACCGATTCGGTCGCCGCTTGGAATGGGATGACCGCGAGGAGTGCGTATTCGTGCAACGTGGAATCCCACGTCACTCAATGTTGACAGCGACTCGGAAGCAGAACTGGATAATCCTTATACAATGTTGCCGGCACGGTCGATTCGAGACGACTCACCCGGGGAGGGAAACTCGAGGCCCGCGCGTAAACGCAGGAACGGAGAGGAACGGCTCTGAGAATTGCCTAATGCTCGAGGGTGACCCGCTGTAAACTGGGACCCCACAGAATAAGTACAGATCTTTCGTCAAGTTCTTGATGGCTCAGATCCTCCAAAGGCTTCAACTAATGGATTTCAGTCATGAAATTCAATTTTCACTGCTTGCCGTGGGTGGCGACTGACGGAATTGATGGCCTAGCATTCCCCAAGATGTTTCTTGTTGACCGCTTGTCCTTCCCCACGCCCCGTTGTCACGCCACAGCATTGTCGCCGTCAAGCCCGATCTTGCGCGTCGGCCGACAATCTCCCACGCCACTCCGGGTCCGTTTTGCGACATGGCAGTTGCATGGCAGGGGTCTCAGAGTAAATGGAATCGCGCCTATACCATCCAAGATTCAACAGAGTCGCGCGATGGAATCCTGACGGTGCTATGTGCGGGTCAGGCTAGGTTATTCCAGAATAGCATTCGATATCCCCATGGGCTACGTGTATTAAAGATATCCCCCGATATTTGGAGATATCCCTAGGGCGATTCTATACCCCCGACTTCACATTCTCCCCAAAAAATCTCGTTTTTACTCTCAAATCTCGCTTCAAAGTTGGTGGGTACAAAATGGGCTTTTTATTTCACGCTACGTGGCCAAACACAACCAAGACCTCCCGCTGTTGCAGTGCATAAACCAACCTTTGCCCATCGGTTTCGCGTCCGGGAAACTACCTAGGTCGATTCCCCGCATTAAAATACCCCGCCTCCCAAATTCCTATGTCAAGCGCCCAATTATTGGGTGTCCCGCAAATTATTCTCTGACCGCATTGGAATCTCATGTTTTTATGTGTTCCTGCAGTCCCCGCCATCGAAGCCTGGCTGTGAGTCTCATACCATATTTACCAGCCTTTTCTCCTAATAATTACCTCCATTTTGAGCACACACACATAATTTTGGCTCCCGTGCTCCGCAAGATACAGACATAAATGTCTGCAAATTCTGAAACGCGTCCCTCACGTGACCGACTCGGGGTGCGTCACGCGTCCTTGTCAAACCCATTCGTTATCTTGATCTTAGATTAAACTTCGCTCCGCCCGTCGCAGTCTCTGAAACCGCCGAGGCATGCACCGTGCTCCGTCCTGCTACGACCGAGTCATCACCGATAAATCCAAACCCTTAAGTCCCAGTGAGAATCCCGTCTGGGCAGGTATGCTCAAACCTGCCCAAATATGCTTCATGTAATCAGCCCATATTCGAACACATCTCGGCGTCTCAGAGCATATAATCTGGACTTTTTCTCTGGGCTGACATGCTCAGATATGTGGGGCTATGGGCAACCCGCGCAGTTATGCTTCAATATGCTGCCTATACTTTTAGTTGTAATTCAATTGAAATATATTCATTTTCACTACATAATACATAAATCATACCAAGTCCATTTACCGGCTGCCGCCACCATGTCGGAAGACCTCGATCCGATGCTGGCGGGCCTACCTGAGACAAATATCAGCGAAGAATAGCATTAGGAGGGATAAAATACTTCACCTGGGGTCATCCAAGTGCGTTCTTCCGTCGACATCGCACAGCGCAACAGAAATCACTTGTAGAGCGTGGGCGAGAGCGGAGGCAGCGGGGGTGGGAAAATGGGCAGGCAAACGAGGGAGCGTAGCCGTGCAAGGTACGAGGCAGAGGTGCGCAATACCGGTGTGAGTGAGACTGTAGAACGTTAGCAGCGAATTGTGGGTAGACATGAAAATCGCACCTGAATACTTGCGACGAAGAGTAAACCTTGTTAAAACACCACATGAGCTCGTTGTGCTGATACCATGTAGCCGGACACATACCGGTTGCCCTGGTGCAGCCCACGACATTTCACTCCGCGTCGTCCCCTGTCGGCCTATTCTATGTGCGAAACGCCAGGCGAAGACATAAACCAGAGTTACGAAACTGGAAATTAGCCAGCTGAGCATGATATACAAGCAAACAGACTTACGAGAGGCCACTGTGTATTCCAAGAGTTAGAATCCTATCTTGAAGTGAGGGATGGATAAAAGAAACTATGTATCACACACAGTTTAGAGACGAAGAATGAGCAGGAAGGGGCGTCAGGAATCCAAATCGCAAGGCTCTAGAGGACCGGAATGCGAGGACCACTATGGAACCGACGAAGCGACGACGACGTGAGCGTACCCGGCCTCGATGAAGACGGAGGTCAGAGCCATGGGGGTCGCGCCAAGGTTCATTGACTCGTCGTTCTCTCCGCACTGCGCACAATAGTAAGAAGAACGTCGTAAGTAAAGAGTCGTCACTGCATAGAGATGAGAGTACTCACGAGAGCGCGTAGGCGCCAAGTCGTGTAGTATGGACATTGGAATGTCAAAGTAAGTGAAAGAGATATCGAGCGCAAGTCGACTACATACCTGGAGTAACCGGATAGACGATTACGCGTCCAGAGTCTAGCAGGAAGGCAGATAAGTCTCGAGATAATGGGAAGCACACCTGTCGGTGCATGTCATTCGCGTCGTCCCGGCTATGGATGCATTAGACATCAGAGTCGCGTCAAAGGAATACATGACCACATACCACGAAAGAGGAGATCTGTTGCACCCCCAATTCCAAGCTACATCCACAGCAAGTCAGAGAAATGTCGAGGGCGCGAAAGGGACGCGTACCCTGCGTCTTTTCAGTCGCGACACGCGACACGCTCCTGCGGATGCATGAGAGTCGCGTCGAAAGTGTTTAGACTAGTGGTTAGCGAGGACGGGAGAGGCGGCGTGGCGAGAGGGCAGAGGCAGAGAGGGGATACGGAGATGGTGGTGGTAGGAGAACAAGAAGTGTTTCAAACTCCGACCGCCGCTGTCGTATGACGGCATCGGCGGGGTGCTCTTCACTTTGATTCACCCGAAGTTTACTGAACTCTGCCAAAGTCAGAAGCGGGTTGAAATTTGTTTTGAAAAATGAAATTCGGCGAGTAGAATCAAAAAGCTCTAAATATTTGACATCCTTGATCTGTGCTCAACAGAATGGAACATATGGACCAGATCTGAACACGTCTGAGCATACCTGCCCAGACGGGATTCTCACTGGGCTTAAGTTCTTCCCTCCACCACCACGCCCAATTAGCCGCCCACCGCCCTGCTATGCATGCACTCCTCCCTCCTCCACGCTGCTCCGACGTAGCACGAGGCTTTTGTATCCTAAACGTGCCCGACGTTTGCGCCACTGCCCGCCTATCCGCCCTCTGCAACGTCCCGCACCTCCTGACTCCGTGCTATGACGGAGCACTCTCGCTAGCTCCCATCCTTACCTCCTCCACCTCGCACCGCGCCGCTCCCGTCACCTCTGCTCACCGCTGTCTCCCACTAACCCATCCCCTTATCCCCATATTGCTGGCTTCGACCCGCCATCCCTTCCCCCCTCAGGCTTTGCCGCCACTTTTGTCTCCGCCCCTCTGCATCAACTAACCCCAGCCAGTCTCCGAGTCTCCCGCCCGCCGCGCCCGCGCCGTGCGTATTCGCTGCTGCGTAGTCAGCGCCGCGGTGATCAATCATGCCACGTCGCTCTCTCTTGTCCCACCAAACCTCAACAATACCCGGCACCCGCCGCGCTACGGCCTCAGGCCAATCCACCCTACTAACCACTGACTGAGGACCCCTCCCCCAATCAAGGTTAGCCCGCCTTCAATCAAACCTAGCCCTCCCTATGTCTTCGCATCCTCGCCGCTCCCGTATCTCCCGCTTTTCACCACTCCTCGTTGACACTCAGCAACAGCGATGCCTCCCCCTGTCTGCTGCTCCGCTTCTCACGCTTTACCCTGCCCAATACTCCGGTGCGCGCGCTATTCTATGCAATCCCACGGCGATGCTGATGCCTATTGCTGTAGAGCCCTTCCACACGTCGCTGCAATGCCTACGCCTCGGCCCACGGTACGCTTACATCGATAACTCTCACCCCTCCTCCCACTTGTGCGGTGCATCTGGGTACGTCGGATTCGGTGATTTTGGTGCGTCGCTTCGCCGTCCGCCGTCTTCTTCTTCTTCTTTTTTTTTGGGACGGGGAGGGCGCGCATTTGATTGCGTGCGACGCGCCATGGTCCATGGTCTGATCCCTGCGTCCAACCATCGCAGTGAATAGCCGCCCAGCCGTCTCTCAATTCAAGCACTTTCAACGAATTTGCACATCCGAATCACCAAACATGATCTCGAAGCCAACTCGAAGCATCATGATCGTCATTGGATCGTCATTTTGAGGGGCACCAGAGGTTGCGGGTTTATGACACGTCTACGAGGATGACTGGCCGAAAAACTGCGTTGTTGAACGAAACGAGAATCGACGACGCATGATGGTGGTCATCTTTCAAGGGTGATCTGCATATAAAGGCTGTTGGCTGCAGCTTTCAGCAATATTTGATGCGTTGTTAGACGCCACCACAGCGCTTGTTCCTGTCCACCATCTCTGCACGAGGGGATTTCTTCCGTCCAAGTTCTGGCCCTCGTCTACTTTTATTGGATAGTTCTATAGACACAGCTGCCTCGGCGTTCTTGCACAACTACTAGAGCCTAGTCGAGGCATAAGTTAATGTCGGGTGCTTTGAATCTCGCGCGATTTGTCTCTTTGCTGGCTGTAGATCTTCTATCTGTAGAGGAAATCCTCGGGCGTTAGTGTTCTCCACTCATTTTACATAACCTGTAAATTTCCACAGATGTAGAGATCGCCATCCAAAAAGAAAAGAAAACCCCGTCATATTCCATCGCCTACACTGCCAGATCCTGAGTCGAACGAGGTCCAGCCTCGCTGCGGGGAACTGAATATCAATGATCTTTGTCGAGAAACATCGGCTATTGGGCTTGTTTCCTTCGCTTCTGGACTCTGGAAAAATGCCAGGAACTTGTACTGTATATGTATCGACCTGGATCTTCCGGCGCATCCATAATTTTTTAGTCTGGTCGCCGGCTCGGTTACCGTGAAATTGTGGCCATGGAGAATGCTAACGGTAAGCAATGCATCCTAAACCTGACTACTTAAATTCAAGTTGCTACTCCCTTCCAGTCCAAAGGACCGTTGTACAGAGCACGAAACAAAAAACTTTCCGAAGCATCAGGCACCTGGCCCGGTTCTGATGGAGTTTCAGGCCCATGTATGGTACGCAGATACACAAACCATGTCCGACGAGGTGCGCTGCCCACCTCATTCTGCCGTGGCGTATGAACAATGAATTATTCTGCCGTTTTCCCAGGAATTTTGGCTGCATGTATGCCTTCATTTTCGTATTGGCCCGCCGTAATTCTTATCATTTCCGGTCCGCAGGTGAAACCCGAATCGCCCAGGATGTTACGCAGGAATCGGCAGGATACGCAAGATGGTCGAGTTGCGGGTGCAGGTGCACGTACCAGTAGGATGGGGTGGTATGCGCGTAGCGGGTGTAGGATGCAAATGGCCCGGTGCAATACGGAGAGCACTGTCGCAGCGATTTGAATGGCGGGTACATTTGTGAATGTAATGTATACCAACTTAGGATGACATCATCGCAACGTAGGTTTATCTTTTGAGCGGGAGCGAGAAGGAAGGTAGGATCGGCATCCCGGACATGCTCGCAGATAAGAGTAAGCAGGATGACATCAATAGGTAGGCCCTATCTGGGCGTCGCGAAGGGCGGGAGGGCCGTCGGTCCTTTACGTACACGACAGATTCCGCCCTGTTACACAAAGAATAATGGGTCCTGGACCCAATTCTGGACGGAATATTATGTTTGTGGGCGGCTGGATGATTTGCTCGTAACATTTTTTGAGGACGCAATTAGCCCAGGAATGCGAGATTTTGGTTTTGGGAGGCGGTGAGGGAATAATTCATATTGGACACAATAATTGCGCACATGAGCTGGGAATTTGGGAGGAGGGGTAGGATTATATGCAGAATTGACCTTGGATGTCAGCAAGACTGGGCCTCACAATGGTGGTCGGTCTGGGTGGGATTACAGGTTGGACCCCCAATCCTACGCATTTTGGAGGCACCAATTGCAGGACGAGGACGACATTTTTTGGGAGGAGGTGCGGAATACGAAGTTGCCCAGGTGGTATTTAACTTCGGGACAGGTCCTTCGACAAAAAATGGCAAGTAGGGGGGTTTGCAACGAGCTCTGAATTTTTTTCGGAATAACGTTAGACTATAGCTTAATTTTGACATGTGATTGAAGTGACCACACCACGGTTCCCAGGTCACCGACGCATGCAATGGGATCCGCCTTATGTGGAAGCCGATCTGGAAACATCGGTCATTACGAGGGCTTGCTTCCCCGAAAATGATTTCAGATTGCTGAGGGTTCTGCCGCGCGACAGCCTCGGATGGCGGGGTTGCCCTGAAGTCGAATCGTAGCGAAACACATTTTCGATGAAGAAATCCAGGGTGTCAATCTCCTTCCGTAAAATCAACCCTCTGATATTAGAAAGCAAGTGAGGCATTGCATTTTGTTGCATTTCCACAGGACAGACAGAAATGGCACGAAGCGAACTAAACTATCCGGCGCACGTCCACTACAGACATTGGGAGTACTGAAGAATAAACAAGGTGAATTATTTTTCCGTAAGATGAACAACGAAGAGGCCTCACATATGGGTTCGCAACTTTGCAAGTGAAAGGCGAAACACAGACGGTGGCTAACATGGTGAACCAATTGAGCAAATATTAACCCAGCGTGTAAATAAATACTCACGTCCGGTCCAGCCGAGGCCTACAACGAACAAGCGAGTTAGAAAGAGCTTGATGACGTTGGAGAGAGATATTTACCTCCGCACTGGCCGTATTGGCCAGCGGTGCCCCCAGTAGAACTAGGTGGGGTAGTGCTCGTGGTGGTGCCGGTCGGGGGTGTCGTGGTAACGGCAGCGCCATTGACAACCAGGCTGAACGCCGACCTGTTATTTAAATCCAAGTCATCAAATGGACCAATAAAACAGTTCGCAGAACATGACGGACGAGGTGAGCGTAGCAGATCCCGACGTAGCCTCAGTTCCACCCTAAATGAACAAGAAGTAACTTGAGTAAACACCCCAGTTTCCAACTGAAAGATTCATACCTGGAGAGTGGTCAAGTACTGCGAGGAGCTGAGGCCTGATTGGTGGTCAAGTACTAGGGAGAAGGTAAGTGAAAATTTGATCAAGCTAGTATTAAGCATATCTACGTTGAGGAACAGCTTAATGTCGCTGTTGAAGCTGGGAACCGTGCCACTCGTGGGGAGGAAGCTGTACACGTTGTTCGCACCATTCGAGCCGAAGTAGAGGTTCCACGTGTGGCCACCCAATGACACGGAGTGGCGACGGGCCTGCAAAAGGCGCTTGAACGAAAGTTACAGAAGATACCAGTAGGAAGGGGCGAACACTGGCTGTCCGGCGGAACTGTAGGTAGCCGAGATAGGGCTAAATAGAATGAATGAGTCACCCAGAAACTGGCGGTGCCAGGACAAAATACCCGGCGTTGTAGTTCGCAAGCCAAATCATAATTTCGTTGACCGCAGAGCCACCGGAGCTTGTAGACGTGAACATGTCAAACGCCACGTCGGCGACAATGGAACCGGTACTGCTCTGGGACCAAGTCCAGACAGCCTTTTCGTCAAAAGTGAAAATAAACTCAAGAAAGACCACTTGGTGTTTTGCTTACGGGGATGCTCGTGATTGCGCTGAGCTGGAGAACGAGTCAGTAGTTGAAGGAAGAAGAAGAATGCGCCACGGAAAGCGCCCTACCTGCTGGTTGACTCCGCTGTTGACATTAATGTTCGTGAAGCTCTTGACGCCTGTGCCGCCTGTTGGAGTGGTTAAAATGACTCCCGGGCGGAGTAGCACGAAATATACGAACCTACCCAGGTCCAGGTGGTCTGCCACGCCAAAGTGTTGCCGTTGAGAGAGGTCAGCGAGGCGCAGTCGGTGCCAGAGGTCGCGCCAGATAGGCCCCACTGGTCAAGTAAAAGCGAGTATGGACCGGCAACAACGGTGTCCCATTGACCTAGAGTGGAGGGGAATCACACACGGATCAAATGCCCGTTCAGCGACACTACTCACCGCAGTGACTCGTGGTATCAATGGTGGCCCGCTCTTTCACAGGGGACCCAGAAATGAACGGAAGAAGGAGGAGGAAGACCGAGAGCTTTGCGAATGCGAACATGATAGATGAGTAGGCAATCTGGATTTGCCTTGCTTCCGTGGAGCAATTTAAAGCCGAACTCCGGAAAATCCGTTTGATCACATTATGAACATCCATTGAACAGTGGCCGTCATATGCTTTAATCACTCGCAGTGAGAACTTATCATCTGCTCAAGTTTGGGTGCCCATGTGCAGCCAGTGCTGATGGCCGGGAGTCCGCCCGAAGATCAAGAGCGCCATGTCGTTCGGGACCGCTGAATCTGGAGATGACCACCTGCGCGAAGTCAGTGTGTGTTCCCCCGCAGCTTCCTGTTGGACAGCCGGTGAGTTCTCGGAGTTCGAGTGCGTCATTTGTGCCGGATCATCGCGGCCCGCGGACTTGTTCGGTTCTGTGTCGCTGATCGTCTCTCTCTTTCGTAGTTGTTGAAATTTCGTCTCCGACCCTTCAGGCTTCGTTCGGGAACGAGAAGCTGTGGGCTCACACATCCACACATCCACACAAGACCTCTCCCTCATCTTTCCTCCGTCTCGAGGTGCGACCTGCCTTGATTTGCTTCACGGTGCTACTAAGTATCAGAGTGAGAAGTACTTCCCCACGCTCCGGATTGACGGGTATCTGAGCATCTCACAAGCCGGCGTCATAAGACCGCTTTCCGGAAAATGCCGCGAGTGGCCTGTTGGGCAAGGCAATTTCTCTTAGGCTGCCTGAGAAGCGTTCCGGTGCCGGCCAATTACACGAGAGATTAGTCTACTAATCCCATACAGATGTGGGGCCTGCCCGCGTCGTGGTCCTTTCTCATGCTTGGCGGGGAGTACTATAAGATACGCTTGCGCAAGATCTCTCCTGTTCGAGTCGATTGCCACCATGGGCCAGCCCCTCCCCTTGTTGCGCGCGAAAGCCCTAGTCCGCCATATCAGGTGTCACAATTTCTGCTGTGTCCTCGCCTTTAGTCTAGTTCTTCACGGTGGAGCGATCCTGGCGCGCTATCTGCGGACTTAAAAGCCATGGTGGTACACCGGCCATTGGATCGTGCAATTTGCGCTGGGTGAGTGAATTCGTACGTCGAGTCCGTCGAAAGTCTCAACATTTTCAGCCGGTCCCCTCATCGTGATCGGCTGACCCTTGGATGCTCTGAGAACACCTTTCTACCCCGTGAGTTCACACTTTTTCACGCCATACAGATGCTGGGCGGTGGCACTTTTTTAATCAAAGCACACTCCCACTTACTATCTGCGACTGCCTATCCGGCCAAACTAAGTATCCGGCCACTTGCCTAGTACAAGTTGGTGCAATGTATGATACTCAAATTTGGTGGTTGCTGGTTGGACTATTCAGATTTGAAGGTACTGTAGCATTTCATTCAATTCGTATGTCACGCGTCACGGCGGCCAAAATATACGAAAATTTTCGTGCATGTCACGGGTCACTGAAAGGATCTTCGAATATCCAAAACAAGTCACAAAATGGGCAAGAAATGGCTCAAAAGATCAAATTTTCGGGCGCGTACGGCGGGTACAGTTCGAAACGCCACGGTCCTCTCACGGAATGCTGATTTTGACGTGATCTATGGAACGCGCATTATTTTTGAGGCCACTCATTGCAGTGGGGGCGGTGGGGGCGGCGGGATTGCAAAAAAAAAAGAAGCAATATCCGCTTTCTGTGTTATTTTTCCATAGTGATCTGTGTTGCCTGCTTATTCTTAAAGCTGATGATTCTACAACTTCCTGAGAAATGCCCAACCATTTTCGGCGCATATACGAATTTTTTTTCGGTGTCACGCTCCACCTGGCCGATCTACGAAAATCCAAGTTCGAATTTTTCGGTCACGGGTCACAGCCCGGTAGAATTGAACGAAATGCTACGATGGCGGCAATCAAACGTGATGGGAGTTTCGGGACAAAATGCCGAGCGTGGGACCATCATTTCTTATCCCCGGCCGGCCCTCTCGCCCGTCTTTTCCTTATTGCTCCCCAATTCTTCGCCGATTCATAAGTGCGGGGCTCCGTTCTCATCCCATCGCTCGGGGCAATTGCCCAGTACCATACTATATGTGGAAAACCTCTCACTCGTCTGCTTAATCCTCGAAACAAACCTTGCCTTGATTTCGAGTGGCACAAACCGGCCGCCACTGTAACGAGCCAACAATGTTGCTGGGGACCTGGGATTTAACTCGGTCATTAATAAGATCTGATAATGCATAATGCCATATCGATCGCGCTTTTTAATGTCAGACCTCCCGTTCAAGGCTGGGTAACGTTGAAAATCACCCAACTTGGTTGATCCATACAAATAGATTTTTTTGGAGGGGTAGTTGGGATATGGGTAACCTAGCTTGCTTACAGGTATGTCCTACTATATCCAGTTAAGGCATATGTATCTTGATTTGGGCCCTAAATACCCTCTGTCCTTTGCACGGTGTGAAATTTGGCCTGCACTCGATCCCAGTCATCCTCCTTGGCGGGCAACCGAAACAGTGGTGGTCCCTATACACATTATATTTGTAGTTTGGGGGGGACACATTGGCATGGATAGCACAAGTGCCAACAGACGATTTCGACGGGTGGCCGGATAGGCCGTTTTTGCCGTTTTCGGCATCCGCTCACAAAAGAATTCGCCCATGTCATGAAATGGTCATGTAAATTCGCGAAAAAGTCTCAAATGACTCGCAGGGTGTATGCATTCGATTAAGACCCAATATACTTGTATTAGTCGGGGTATGTGTATGGGCCCGTGGCGATAAATGCTAAGGTGGCCGAGATCCCAGTCTCTGATAGTACGCAATGACCACCTAGAAATGATTAGGGACTTCCCCAATCTTAAACTCTGAAATCTCTCTTTTTCTTTCTTTCTCCCCTTTTCCTCTTTCCTTTTTGGGCGCGTTTTTGTAATTCTTTTTGGGAGCCACAAATACCGTAACCAAGCCCAGAGCAATAGGTAGCTGCGCATTACGTATTAAATAGTTATAATTTTACGCTACATATCGAGCGACAGAAGTAAATCCCTGAACTCAAACCACAGGATGAATCTCACACGTCGACTCCAACGAAAGAATAAAATTCATCCGTCGTCGCAGTGAAACCACGCGACCCAGCACAAATGATCATTCGCAGCGCATTTTTACAATGTACATACCTTATGTGGAACAGAAACAACCGGCAAGCGCGCCTCCGACGTCTATCCAACGCACCCAACCCTGCGCGTTCGACCCCTCCCCGAGTCGACTCGACCCGGGCTGCGCTGCGAGTGCGCTACTCGTCCAGAAATCGTACATTTTCTATAATAGACAGGTTGCGCACGAGCCATTGGAGCCACCCAGTGGCTCTCGGACCGTGCGCAAAAATAGCAGGCGAGTGGCTCCAACAAGCCATTCACAGCCATTCACGTCATATTTTGGCGGTGGAGCCACCCGTTTGCGCACGGTCCGAGAGCCACTGGGTGGCTCCAATGGCTCGTGCGCAACCTGTCTAATATTCTGCAGTCAGATCATCGAATGACACATAAGCAGATATGGGATGGGATGGGGTCGACTAAATTGACATACATGCTTTGATCACTGCGGAATCGGGAGGAGAGAGTCGAAAGTCAGCGAACATGCATATTCGGGAGCGGGAGGCAGAGTAAGTAAGAAATGATATCATGGAAAACATCCAGCCAAAAAGAAATGTGTATCATGAAAAAAAAGTAGCGAGTAAGCCAATAGAGTAGATAGAAGAAGAGGGACACAACGCGACTTACATCCTTTGACGCCATTTGCATCGACAACTTTGTAGGCGTGCACAGCGAACGGATAGTCCCGCCGCGCAAACATATCGAACATATGCACCCGCGGCGCATGTGCATGCCATGGGCCGTGCATATACATGCCTGGGGGGCGATTGCCAAATGGGGGACCTGGACCTGGATTCACGCGCTGGATGATACCGTCGGTGTGCACCATGTCGCCGGGAAAGACCTGCAGCCAGGGCAGAGAAGGCGGTGTGGTAGGGTCGGATGGCCGGGATGCGGAAACCGTTTCGCATCCTATATTTACCTTTAATATACATTTACCCCTATCTTAGCTTATAAGTCAAGGGCAGTGCCCGTACTCACCAAATTGGTGTTGCGGAAAAATAAAGTGAATGTGTTGACAGCAACTTCGTGGAGTGCATATCTGCGTTGAATTCCCGGGTCTCCGGGTAAGTTTCTTTTAGCACGGCTACGATCCGCACGACCCGTGTCGACGGAGTTGATGACAAGTATCCTAAAACACAATTCTTTTATTTTCATTGGGTGATTCCCGGAAACCAGATACACTGACAACAGCATCGGCGCGGGGCTGGTTGGGATTGGGAGTGGGTCCGACAGCAAGGTCGGTGGTTTCGAGATTTGCCAGTGCGTTCAAAAAATTAAACCCTTTTGTACTCGTCCGACATCACCGAGCTGTAAAGCCGATGGGAATGATAAGCTTTGGTTTGCATGGAACATATGACGATGGATACTGTCGAGTGAGCTTGGATTGAACTCGTACGTAGGCTGACAGAAAATTCAACAGTGCTTCTCATTACGGTGGCTCTGGCTTTCTGCATGTTCATCTCAGCTGAACCGCAAGCCCCGACCAAGTTTTATGACCAGAGAGCCAGAAAATTGAGGTTTTGTTGGAATGTTGTATGTCGTTCCACGGACACATCATTCTTGTTTGAAAGGGTCAACTTAGTAAAACCATGCACTTGTCGACGTAATACCATTGCATGTTCAAGTTGTACCATGGCTAGAGATATAAATACAAATTCGAAACATTAGATCTTTCCACTGGGGGAATTGTACTCGACCTCTTGGTCGACGAACACCTGCATTGTCTGCAGCTCTCATGCATTTAATGGCCTGACTATGTAAGGAAGAAAATTACCCACTGGAGGCATGTCGTGCGTATCGGTCGATTGCAAGCTCTTGTTCACTGTTGGGCTAAACTGAAGGGTATTTTGCGGTGCTTGTTGACGTGTCAACGGAAAGCCCATCGGTCTGTTCCTGTGGCGATACCAATTTCGGAGGTTTAACCTGGAAGTCTAGATTAAGGGACGAGTCGATCTGAATAGCCTGGTGAACCGTACGTGGCCAAGACAGAGTTGGAGAAAACTGAAATCCGATCAATTCAGTATTGTGAATTGGGAGACATG
>JARJLF010002603.1:0-33502 GCA_029378395.1 Mycena leptocephala | reverse complement strand
ACGCGCGCCGAACCGCCTAAGTGGTTCAGGAATGAATAGGCTTTCACACCTGGAGTCTCTCTTCAGGCCAGCAATTGGTTAAATTTCGCTCATGGTCTGACCTCCCATCCCAAAGACCACATCTAGCGCACTTGATTGAGACTCGGAGGGTTGGATCCTTGCTAGCTCTGCTTTTCCTCAAAGTACGGCGCAATACATCTGCCAAATTCCTCCATTGGTAAGTCCTGCCGCCGTCCCGGCTGTCGTGGTTGAACCTTGTTTGACCAGAGGATCTGGAGAGTTGCCATGAAGGCCTTCAAAGTAAAATAAAGGCGCACGCGAACCCCCCGTCGCAGCGATGATCGGGACAGCACCCCGTCCAAAACCAAAACCAAATGCTTCGAAAACGCAAATAATAGTAGCGGAACAAAGAGCACCGAGCAGGAGCGCGTTCTTGCGGTGGAGAAACTTTGGGAGCTTCTCGAAGAGCAGCACATAAACAAAGCGCAGCTGCGGCTAACCGTTCTCCTGTGTCCCTAGGAAAGATAAATCCCGGCTCACACTACGTTTCCCTCCTTCGGTGCCCTCAACAATGGCGCCCCCAGCTTGCTGCGCTGGCACAATCAAACCTCAGACTCCGTTGACAGTCCGGTGCAAGCCAAACTCAGAGAAAATACGGAGAAATGGAGAACAGGGTACTTAATCCCAAAGGGTCTTTCTTCCCTTTCGGATTCCTCTTTCTCAACTCGCTTCGAACCAAAAGGCAGCGCCATGGGCATAAATTATCCCAACGCCGAATCCCACCCGATTGTTTGATCTTGGTCAAGACGCCACGGGGACATTGCGAGTAACCTTTTGGCATCGCGAACCCCTCCGGAGCGCGTCCACATTGCTTTCTTGCAGTGGCAGGGGAGTCGGTATTTAGTCATGAAAATTCCACTTCCGACGGGACAGTTTCGTTGGAGGTATCATCGGCCGGGGCTTACCGACTGGACATTCGAATTATCAAGATAGCTTCCACGGGATTCCATGACGAGCTGCGGCGAGTTTGGGTGAGTCTGGTACCTTGAACAAAGTGCAGAGTAAAGCCAGCGATACGCTCAATTGTCATTCACTTAATTAATATTCAAGCCTTTAAATTAGAGGCCACATCTCCCCTACTCACAATTCGTGAGTGTGCCCGCCGCTTTCCGGCCGGACATTCTCAACACGAGTGCTAGCCGACTTGTAGTGACCGTCCGGAGGCACTGATCAGCTATGCCGTGAGTGTGCCGTGGGTGTTGCCGACGTGCCTCTTGAGTTTAAACCGACCAAGTTTTACCCCTGTTCAACCAGGATCGCTACGCAAGATGAACGCGAGAAATCTGGACACATGGCCACGAGAGTTCTAATGCAGAAGGCAGGCGGCCGTCAAGCCAAAGGGGATTTATACCGCCCTCGAATCTCCTTCGCAGTGTAATATATCTACGACTTGACCGGCCTACACGAAAACCTACGGGCTAAAGAAAAGAGGAGGGTAGCCCATTGGTTGAATGAATTGTTCTGGGATTCCTGTTACTGAAGATGATTACACAAAATTGTAACTCCGGATTTCAACTAAACCACGTGTGTCGTGTATACCGCCTCCACACCGCACCCACCACGATAAAGGATACCATTGAAAGAGAAATTGCATACGCGCCTGCGCTTTCCGTACCTCGTCGGCCGCCGCGGTCATCTATATCCACCTTTCCGGGATCCAACACCAGTATGGCAATGGCGACGAGGAACATCCCCGCTAGCACGTGAACCATCGCGAGCAGGGACAGAATTCGCACGGTCCAGCGCACGGTGAGGTACGTCGCAACGAGATTCTCATCTTGCATCACGAGGATGGATGCTCCCGCAGCGCCGACGGCGGCCACGATGAAGAAACAGGCGGCCCATGAAATGAGCACGAGATTTCCACGCGTCCCGGAGAAAATGGTTGACCATGTAATGGACGCGCCGAAGAACGCAATCCCCAAGAGCGCAGTCAGGTTTTTCCTGGGGACGTCAATTTCAGACAAAGGAAGTGTCGCCATACTTACATATGCAAATTAGCAGAGCTAGCGCTGATGAGGGGCCGAGGTTCATTGCGACGGTTTACATTTGCAGCAACTTGAGGAGGAATGCGGAGATCAGGAAGTGCCAAACGCAAAGTGTTAAGATCTGAGGGTGGGATCGGATCCGTCCCAGCGACGGGTAACTGACTTCCTGTCGAATGTAAGTGTCTGGGGTGATCTGATTCTACATTTGGAGGTCCGGATAGCTCCACTGCTGATTCCACGGGCTCTGAGTCGCTGCACTGTGCAAGGATCTCGATCTGTTGTCGCCAGGTGAGGAGAGGTTATCACGGGAAATCTGTCGCTCGTCACATCTAGGTATAACAAAACTTGGGGTTCGCTCGCATACATTGAATTTCGACCGCGCAGCCAATGTTTGCTTCAACGTGGTCATCTCGTTGACGCATCGCAAGGCAAACATATGCAACTTTTCCAAACTTTTCAGCTGCTGGCCGCGTTATTCCTTACAACATGATCTGAAGTGCGAGCCGCATACCTTGCCGACTTGATTAACCAATGCCGCGCGTTCCTCTTCCGTCAGGGTAGAGTTGTTGCCATTAGTCTTTGATGTTGTCTACAGCGGTGATGAGAATTGGGCACATCCGATTCTCGCTACATACCAGGACGCTGACAAGGTCGGGCTGGCAATCCTGAATCAAGGTTGTGACAAACTGGGACCCCGCCAGAATTTCATAGTTGGTCTGTGAAGGGTAAATTAACCTTGTCATCTTTCACCACGAGCTATCGCGAACCGCATGTTCCTGCAGATGGAGGATCTGGTCTGAGATTCGAGTGAATTCCCCTTCCTGAGGAGAACTTCTTAGCAGGGATGTGCATCCAGGGCAACTTAACTCACCAGCCAAGTGATGCGCGTGCGCATTTCATCCCTGCCCATGCCGTCAATATCATACTGCGAAATCTCTGGGAAGGCCTCTTGGAAATAGTGCCACTTGAGAGCCCAGCGCTTCATCCAGGCTTCGAGGTCCTCCGGAGCTACCTCTATATCCATGACAGTTTCGCGGCCCTTCAGCCACTTGCCAACGGTGTTCCATGACATGGCTTTCCCAATGCCTTTCGACGAGCCTCCCGCCTGTGAACCGTTGTGAGCCACTTCAATCACCTGTGACAGCCGCCGAGCCACGCACCGATGCCGAGATTGGCGGTAGCTTGACGGGCTGAGCACTCTAGTGAAGAACCTCGTAAGTCGGACGCAAATTGACAATTGCCGCGCCCACCGTATGCGGTAGCCATTCGACCCCGTTGTCCATGAAAATAAGAGGACGTACGATTGGATGGAGTTAGTGCGCTGGCAGAATAGCCTTGGCGCCTTTTCTGATACGTACAACTATTTTAAGGAAGGCGCCCATAAATTAATTATGTTGTGTTTCCAGCATATGCCGTCAGGCTTATGTGTGATGTGGGAGGGACCCAACTTGCTGAAATGCCCACCGAGCTCTGGGTCTCACAAGCGTAACTACACTCCGCGGCAATGAAGCCCACTGAAGACATCCCAACCGTCAAGGACATCGAACAAAATATTGATGCTTGTCCCGAGCGTTCCTCGCGTCGTTCATCAAATTCTCGTGTTGGACGCGATTGCGGCTGAGAAACGGGCGCAGTACGAAGATAGAACAAGCATGGTTATGGCGGTATGTCGGCAGCACGGAGGTAAACTGCCGTTGGAACAAAATACAAACTGAAGAGGGCTCAAATAGCCGGTGTGCGGGGTTGAAGGATGGGCAGGCGTACCTACCGGGCGAGGTATGGATCGCTGTGGTTCGCTGTCAGTGTCACACCAGAAGTGAGGTCCAGGCGAATGCGCCCGAAAAATTGGACCACTTGGCACAAATTTAAAGTGTGATCCAGGATTGACGATGGGATATGAAAAATTACCAAAGACCCGGCGTTCAAACTCGCCTCGTCGGCTGGCCATGGACATACATGATCTGGCGTGTGGATAGCGACTCGGAGTCAGACGCACGCGGTATGTACGTCACCACAGAGATCTGGATGCCTACAATATAAACAATCTCGACGTAAGAACAGGGCCGCATTTGAAACAGGTATGAGGCAATATAGCGTACCCTAGCGTCGTTTCCCGTGGAGGGTGGGAGCGAAATCGGTGCGAAGAGGAAAGACATGTACCGGATCATGTCGCGGACAAATTGCAGGAATGTCGAAAGAAAATCAAGATTAATTACTCTTATACGAGACCCAAAGAGCGACGCGGAGTCGGATTCTGTGATCCATGTCGCTCGACTCAAGCCAAAAAGCCAAGCAGCGTAAACTGTCTTGAGGTCGCTGAAGCCAAACCTAAGCCAGCCAAAAAAAAAAAAAAAGAATTCAGCCCTGGCCCATCGATATGACGATGAGTGATATCCTGTGGATCTGATATCCAGCATTTAGACTCGGAGATTTCCTGCAGTGCTTACTTTAAAATTTACGACGCCGAACATCAGAAATTTTTGACGGAGACGGTTTGTGGAAGGTTTTCTTGCGCATATTTTTAATACCAGACATTAGCAATTCCAAACTGAAAGCCCCGGTGCTAGTATCAATATTTCGTTGATGTTGCGCAATAATATTTGGAGGATCAGTAAAATGACATGGAAGCCGCGTTTGGGTCAAGGCCAGGTGAAGCGAAGACTTGTGCTCTATAACTTTAGATTTAGATATCTTAAGTAAAAGCACAGGAAGCCAAGTCAAAGACGGGACATCCAGGGCTAGCCGTGACTTGCGAACATGTAGATGACGGTCAAATCATCTTCATATGGCCCGCAGGCACATTCGCAAGCCAGATTTCTATCGCTGATCGTGGAAGAGCCGAGCAGATGGACTGTTGAGTGAGACCCGAGACTGAGAGTGATTGGAGAGAAGGTGAGGGTTATTTGGCTGTGAAGCCGATGGTCCTCAATACAAACAATGTCAGCCGCTTCAAACTTGACTTCATCATCAATTCATCATCGTCAGCCCAAAAGCAATTCAAACGGCCCAGTCGTTTTCTCCACGTATCTTGGACGTATCGTACTTGACTTCAATTTCCTCGTTTTCTGCGGACGCGGCGGATGCCGATCATCCAAGTGACTCTGCTCGACGAAATGCCATCCGACGCTGGTTTATTCGTCTATGATCCTCAAGGCCACTCGATCCCGTCCGTGCGTTGTTTCGCGTCTTTTCCTATGCTGGCGCTCAGATCTACACCAGAATTCACAGAGCTGCGCGACGTGTATGACTAGCTCGCATTCCGCATAGAGCCCAGTCTCATGTCACCAAGGGTGGAGGACGCGAAGCACGGAAGATTCGCGCGTGAAAGCGGCTGGAACGAGACTGCCGTGAGGCAAAGCTTGCGTTCTGGGTACTGAGTACATTCTGCCAGCATTGGTCGTTATACGTTTCATGGACCCATCCTCGTTCAGCCACGACCTCTCATTGAAACGCGAGCGCACTCGCAGCCGGAGACATGCGCACGTCCCTAGCCTTTGACCACCGCTTCACCTCCACTTCCTGCGTTTCGATTCTCGAGCGGAGCCCCTGCATTCCTCCAGCACATACGCCCGCGCGTCGTATTCCATCCGCTATCGTTATTCTCCTTGTGAACTCCGACGTATTACTCTTACTACACCACTCACAAACCTACGTCATGCCCGGGCCTCCTCCATAGATCCGCTCCCGCATCTGGCGCCTCGGCCATGCACTCGCGTGTCTCCTCGCGACTCGTCCATGTCCACGCCTGGCCTCGCCCGTCTGCGTGGGCCTGGCCTGGCTCTCGAGTAGGGTGACGAGGACCCGCCGATGACGTGCTGCCGTCCGTCCGCACATCGTTATGCGCCACGCGGTGGCAGCGTATCCCCGCCTCCCACGCGCACCGTCTACGCCACGCCGCCAGCCAAAACCTAGTATCGGCGTCGACACATGCTCCTTCCGTCTGTATACCGCCCGACTTCCCCACACACACACCCGGTCCGTCCCCCCCAAATCCGACGGATGCGCAGGATGCGCACGGTGCGTCTGCGTACACCGGGCGGGGCAGGTCTCAGTCACCGCCTGCTCGCCGCGCAGACGGTGTGCTGCGCAACGCCTTTCATCGGCAGGACTGCATGGGCACCTACCCGAGATGTGCACGAGGCAGCCGGGGCGCGCCCGCACGGATGACAAAGTGTCTTCGCCACGGGAAGCGGGGGGTCGGCGGGGATGGCCTGGAGCGGGGAGATGGGGATGGACGCCCCTTAGGGTCCCATACGCACCTCAAGGACTGGCGCGGGAGAGAAGAGCACGGACGGGGGAGGGGAGGCTAGACCTGCGCGGAGAGACACGCCACTGCGGACCGAAATGCGTCGGTGGAGGAAGGCCGGGGCGCGAGAGATCATGACGAGCTCCTGCTCATGGAGCGCATCCCATCCGCTCCCCCACCCTCCCCGCATCTGCATCGCATCGGGCGCCGGAGTTTTCCCGCCATCGTCTCGCGCGCGTGTTTCTGGCTCGCGGTCGCTCCCCCACCCTCCACCCATCCGCGTTGTACGGGTTACCGGCGCAGGAGCCGTCCCGCGCACATTTCCAGCTTCTGCGCTCGGTATCGGTATCAGCTGTGAGAAGCAGGTCACGGATGGGGCACAGAGCTAGCGGGCACGGCTTGCTCTTTGAGGATGGCCGTGGTGATGGTGCCGATACGGTGCAAGGCTGTAAGCGCTTCGCCGAAGTATGGAGAGGGGAGGAAGCGGGAGTAGAGGATGGGGTGTGGGGGGGGGGGTAGACGTGAAGCGAGCGGCATCGGGAAGCTGGGATGTGGTAGATGTCTCCGCGTGGTCGTTCTGAAAGACGACCGCGACGTGTCTATTCTCATCTTCGATCATGAGGTTTGTTCCATCTCCTCCTTCTCCCTCGCTGGACGCGCTGACGCACCTCTTACAGTCTCATCGGTATATCTATCTAATGAGGTGGCAGGTGCGTCGTACCTGCTCTCCTGTCTTTCTTTCTTTTCTGTCTTGCATCTTTGGGTCGGTGGGAGCGGAGGCATCCGGCGTCGACAACATGACGGATTTCGTCGCTGCTGCTCGTGATGTTGATACCGCTCATCGGCGCCAGGGACCGTTCTGCTGCCATTGCAGGACGCAGCTAGGTCGCTGTGGCCGATGGATGTCTCCATATACCGCTCGGGGCATCGCATTGTCCGAACAACAGCGATGAAGTCGTCCTGCTTCTGTGTGCACTTGCCCCGGCGGGATGGCGGCTGCACGCTATCTACTGGAATAGCAGTGGGGCGGCCAACTCCCCGCACTCGCACCCGCATCCTTCCAATGTACCCGTACGATGCCCTGACATGATAAATCTTGTCGTTTTCAAGTCGCAGTCGTGGAATAAAAACTCGGTTATCACGAGATCGACTAATCGACTGGAATCGGTCCCACCCTTCTGTCACTTCTCGAGGTCCGTCTGGTCAAGTTTCCAGGCGTCCACGGTCCACCGCAGAAGATTGGCGAGAAGGGATGGAAGCCACGTCGTGTCACGTACACGTGATCCATGTAATGTCACGGACATACCGTCTTTCGGCGACTCGACTCATTTCGCTCATTCTTCCGCCAGTCAAGACTTAGAATGCATCTGCCACGTTCTGTGTCCGACCATACTGTCTTGAGTTCCGTCTGATCTATACCTGGGCTACGTTATCACTCCAGGTCCCGCCAATGACGAACACATCCCGAATTCAGTCAGAAATATACCGCGCTTCCAGGTAATGGTACTGCTTGAGAAAGAAGACACTTGAAGAATTAGATCAACTGGGCTCGAGTTCGAGCATCGACCGTACAACCGCACATGCTAAAAGCTTTCATGATATGAACTTCGAGGAATCGAAACATCCTGATGCTGGCCTTAGGCTCTCCAGGAAATTTTCCTTCGGCGTAGCCTCCAAGAACTCGCACCACAACTTCAGCTTGCGGGAAAGTATGTCCTCGCTCGACAGCCCCTTTGGGCCGTAGTCTAACCACGCGCATTGGGTAAGAAACCGGATATATCGAAGGAAAGATTGTAGCATACAGCCAACTTCCTCGTAGACCTAATCCATATCCACCAAGATGAGCGCCATGGCCTTGAAGGGCCGAATTCCGCCCGAGAGCTCTTGGAGTATATGATTTTCCTGCCAGTGACTGTAGAGTAAATAATATTCAGCAAACGCCTGCTCACGGCGTGAAAGAAAAATTGCTCACCTTCCACGGGACCCGGGTTACTCATCCACAAAGATCCAGCGCGCAGACAGCACCTCTGATTCAGCTTTTTTGCTTTGAAGCAATATTACGGCCATAGAAATATTAAGCCTGACCTCTAATGGGAACTCCAACACTGCATGAAGAGGAAAGATGCATAATCGTGGTGAGTGTTCGGTTGTCGCGGTCACGTGGCTTGACCGAGTGCGTGCAGAAGCTTCCGAGGCAAACGCGTGCCGATCCGTCTAGGCAAGTAGTTCAAAAATGAATAGACTTTCGCACCCAGAAAGTTGAACGTCTCTCCTGCCAGGCCAGCGATCAATTAAATTTCGCTCAGTTGGTCCGACCTCCCATCCTGACCGCAATGCCTCCGGGAGAGCTTCAAGCTGGTGTCAACCACGATCTATCATGCCCGGGTGATACAACATAATACACTTGTATCTGTGCGGGCGCTCAGGCAGAACTCAATTGTTGCCGCCCATTCTAATCACCCCGACTCCCCTTGGACTTATCTTCTTGATACTGACCTCTAAGTAGTGTTGTTCTGGCTTTGGCCTCGGGCCAAAAAGCCATGGCTTTTTGGCTCGGCTTTGGCTTTTTCTGGCTTCGGCTCGAGGTGGCTTTGGCCTGGCCTAGGATTTAGCAAGGCCAAAGCCAAAGCCTCACTGAAATCCCTGCCAAAAGCCATGGCTTGAGCTGGGCCAAGCCAAAGCCAACAGTTTGGCCGTGGCCTGGCTCGAGATTTTCCGAAGCCAAAGCCAGAACAACACTACTCAGGCCGAATACCAACAGCAGCCGCAGACTTTACCACACATTTCTCAAACCCGAAAACCTATTAGACTATGTTTAGAAACCGGACAATATTATTTGGGCGTCAATCCGAAGTAATGGTACCAGCGAGTCATAACATTCTTCTCCTGGCTCGTTGATACCCGTTTGTCAGTTGCCCCGGCCTCGTCGCCTCCAGATTCTTGAGATCCTCGTACCAGAATGGTGCACCGATCCGGTAGGTTCTCAATTCTCTGTGCTTACGCAACAATTTCTGAACTCCGTAGTACTCTGACATCATTCACGACCTCGAACAACGATGGTACCACACCCTCACGCCGAAGCAAAAACAAAATATCTCTTATGACCGCGTATCTACCAACCGGACTTCGCCTCGCATTCCCATGTATGCGCCATACAACTTCGGTTTCTCGGAGGATTGATTGAAACGCAACGGCAAAGATCGTGAGAAGCGCGAGCTGTTGGCAGATTGGGGCAAGTATGAGCCCTCACATACTTCGTCACTACGTAGGATTGCGGGAGTTCGTCAGATGATGCGCAAGTTCGTCGGCTTGCGAAGCAAGCTCGTCGCATGCCAAATTTGGCATCGTGAATGAGCAACCTCGTCAGGTAAGAGGTGGGTTGAGTAGTGGGGTGCATGACCTTGTAGAACCAATTTGACTTTCTGACACCAGCCACTGAGTCAGAAATTTACTGCAATTCCCACAACTTTCGATCAAGTCACGTGAATTCATGTTCAACCAGAACTGGATCTGTTCAGGGCAGCAGGAATAGCCCTGCGGTCGCGCGAATTCTTCTGAATAGTTATACATATCTTACACATCCTCAAGTATTCTCAGGATTTTCTGTCTCATTCTGGTAGCTATAAAGCCCAAAACATTTGACGAGTTGTGTTTTGTACCTCTGAGCATATCAGGTGTGAAAAACCTAGGTACCAATGGTGCATGGCTCCAGTATAACCGTTAAGAATTTTAAACGCGGGGAGCACCAATTCCGACCCTGCAAAAATTGTTGAGCAGTGTACCAAATAATTATGAGACCATTCAATGAACTCGGACGAGGTCAGTGATCACTCGTAAGCATAAGCACTGCAATTCTTAACATAAACCAATCAAACACTAAGACAATCTCAATTTTCCATGCTACTAGGCGTGTACGTGAATAGAATCGAACATCTCTAGCATCCAAGTCAGCTGAATGTGCAAGGTACTCAAGGTAACGTTGATGATCCTTTTTGTAACGCTTGTGCGAACTCCCCCGGATAACGCTCAACCCACTCGTTCCCAGTGGGTTCATCGCCGGTGCCGGGATTTTGCATGACCCACTCGGCCAGTGGATCACACAGTTGAAAGAAGAAAAAAACATTCGATAGGTCGTCGGAGGTCCAGCCCACACCATCCCACGGTCCAATTTCAGCAAATACGGATGATGGGCTGGCGGGAAGAATTCAGTAGGAGGCGCACAAATTACTGGACTATTTTGTCAAGGTCAGCATAGGCACTTGATGGCGCCGCCGAGACTGGACGTGAACTGCTGGATGACCGGGACAAAATGATGGTGGGAGAAGAGGATAAAGGACCATGAGGCGCATCGGCATGCGACGAGCTTGCAACTCATCCTGACGAATTTGCACAGTTTTTGGAACACGCGGCCTGTTCCGACGGGCTTTCCCTCGCTTATTTTCGATCTGACAAACTTGCACAGGCATCCGACGAACTTGCCCCATCAAGTGACGAAGATCCTCCATCACCAGACGAACTTCCACATCCTACGTAGTGACGAGGTACTATACGACTCGGCAAGTATAGTGAACCTGAGCATTCGGGGATTTCGGCTTTCATCGCGAGCCGCGGAGCTGCTATTCAGGGGGATTGAATCGTAGGTAACGTTCCGGCTCTATACCCCTAGACGTTGGTTATTATTCAGTCTTGCAACTCGTCCGATCCTTTAATTCTGTCGATATAGTTACACACTCTTCATACTTACAGTATATTAATACAGAATGTTCATTCATCCTCTCCTACCGCATTCCCCATCCCGTAGGCGGCGATCGAACAGGGGAACTGTGAAAACTCTGGGTCAGGTTCGTGGTGTGAGGAGATAAGTCTCGTATTCATTCCCGATCCATGGTTGTTGTAATCCATAAGGGAGGTGTTGTGTATCTGATGGTTCCTCGAGCAACCTGGCACTGGATATCGGCCAAGGGCATGACACGAGGACATTCGGTATCGGTTGGCGCAGCATACTCATTGCATACCCAGGTATCCAACACTTAGTTCTGGACTAAGGGTATGGTTAATTCTTTGCCGTGGTCGACAGTGAGAAAAAATGCACAAGTCATGCCAAAGAAAGTTGTTGTTATTAAGCGGTGTTTTTTCGGAAGGTTTTAGCCACGCAATGAAAACCAATAACGTAGATGCAGAATTAATTATGCACCCCCTGCTGCGTGTGGCGAAAGATAACCCGGAGATTTAGCTACAGTTTTAGCCGACCTATCGTTGCTGGGCTTCAAGGCGGTTCACGTGGGAAATCTATGCGTCTACTTGGAGTTGAGGTTGATAACCAAGTTGATGAAATGGGCGAAGAATGGCCACGAAGATCGAGGAAGCTGTTGGGAGGATAATTCAGTCGGCGCTGCCGACGGCATGATGTAAATAACCCGCATACAAAGATGTTGGAATATGGGAATATTCGGCATGCAGGTTCAACGGGTACCTTGTGTAGCCACACGGCAGTGCAAGTACCTGCAGGGTAAACAGCGAATATATGATATAGGGTCAACGGAATTGTCGTATAGATTTTATCTTTTCCTTTTAGTTATAGTAAGGTACATTACTTATCCATTTAGTTATACTCAGGAACTCGTCTCAAGTATATATTCTTCTGTACTCGAGTCGTCTCCCTCAGACTTCCGCTACTCTCTGTGCGCGAAGACTGAGGTGAGCCGACTCTCTTACTTACTTCTTTACTCTTTACTGACTCGTACCTAGTTATCTATTATCTAGGTGAATACATCAGACTTCCGCTACTCTCTGTGCGCGAAGACTGAGTTATCTATTATCTAGAACTCTCGCGCACTTTGTTGTCTCACTCTTACAAAAGAAAAACAACTGATATATTGGTTCCTATCTGGTTAAGACTCGCCCACCTTGCCTGCTCATGGCCAGAGATGAGGAACGGGCATCGGCAGAGGTAGGCACAGGTCGGCAGAGTTTGCCGACCTCTGCCTTCCCCAGGAGGCAGAGGCTCGGCCCACGGGCCCTCTGAACGCAGTGTATATTCAAACTCCGATGAATATATAATAAGGTCGGGTACCAATACATGGTGGCGCGGTAAACTACGGACTAGCTCATGTGAGGGAGCCGAGAGGACGGAGTGCATTATTGTGCGTGTGGTGTGTGTGAAGGAAAGTGACTCGCGTAAGGCATCACCAAACGTGTAAAGCCCTTGGTGATCTCGGGAAGTCTCGCCACTGGCGCGGCAAGATGCGGAGATCTTCACAGCTGTTGGCATCACAGCAGGCTGTCAATGAATTGGCGCGAATCGCCACTTGCGAGGTGCGTTCACTGCTGCGGGACGCCATTTGACGGTACATCTATCCATCCTCTCGACGACACCGGCAACCCACATCCATTTCGCATCGAGTCGAAATGGCCATGGATATCAGTTCTCCATACTATCTGAGCATCTTCATCGTTCTCTGCATCGGTTCCCTCCGTGCGCTCGTGTATCATCGCCGTGCTGTTGTATCCATTTTCCGCCCTTCGCGGTCCCGGATAGCTGGCGAGAAACAGAGCACCCACGTAGCTAGCGGCTTGCCGCTGGCCACTAGGTCTCGCGGCGCGGGTGCGGATCACGACTCGGAACGTCCTCGGTCTCTGACATGGAAGAGAAGAGCCGTGTGTTGTGCCGCTGCGGTTGGGTACATGCTCGCGACCGATTCCGGTATGTTTCTGTGGGCATGTGACTCCCGATTGAGATTTAGAAACTCACAGTCATCACACGGTCCATTGAACGTTATGGGGCCGCTCAGCTCCGACATGACTCTAGATTTCTGTTAGGCCGAGGAGGGATGTTCGCTGCTCCGGTCTGTCATCCCTCTTTAACTAATTCCATTGCCCAAAGACTGGGGGCTGACGAGATGGGCTCGCAGATTATGGTCATGCTCCGCGCTATAACATTGCGCAATTCGGCTGTGGTGTTCCGCGAGGTGCAGGCAGATGGGCTCACCCTCGTGGTTCTGCCATTTATCCTGCCCATAATCGGTACCCCGGGCGCATGGGAGGAGAATGCGATACTTGACCTGCTGGTGGCGCCAATGCTTGGGATGGTCGTCTTCCTGACGGGCGTTGTAATTTCATAATTTGACAAGGATTTACAATTGAATATCCCTAGTAATATCGACCCCGCGCCAGGAGAGCCCATTGCTATATTTGGTGTGAAGCCAGACATTATCCAATCAACCCCAAATCCACCCACCAGATTCCTTGCACAAACCTCAGGAAAAAAAGAATCCTGGCGGGCAGTTTCAACCAGGTGGCTGGTGAAACAGACCTAGCACATCCCTACTTGATCCCCTCAAAAAATGTGTTGCCTGTCGGTTTTGGGAATACAACCAATATGCCAGCCATGGAGACGAGGGTTACCCACTCGTTGTTATACGGGTTGAAGATATTCAGTGCCAGATTGCAAGCGGAACGCTGACTCACACAGATTCAAAGCTCTAGATGACCATCTCGTTGGACCGGGTACGTTCTTTGCATTTGCTAAAAATATTGACTGAGAGCTTAAGCAGTTCCCTTCCTCATGACTGCCTACGGCTTCGGAACTCAAGTCGAAGACGAAGATGTGGATTGATTTTCACTAGAGTAGGGCATGGGGAACGTATGCTACAGGATATCAAGTGTATCTACTGCTCATCAGATTAGGGGTATAATATAACGAATGTACTGTATATCATCGTCCGTGAAAGTCACGTAGTATTCGTTTCCTCCTATCGTTTCAACCTGAGCAGGTCCCCAGACATCGGAAAATACTATGTGTTGGCCATAGCGTGTTGATCTGGTTTTGCTCTGCTTCGGGAATGGCAGCCACACTGCTTTAGCTCTTGCACACGGCTCGCAAAATTCGGCCTTTGAGTGCATATCCAAGTCGATTCCTTCAACCATCCCTAGCCTGACAATATCCCGAGCAGCTGCCGGCGATATGTGGCTTAAGCAATGATGAAGCTTGAAGAGCATTAATTTCGTCTTTGTTGCATGTGCTGCCTCGACAGCCTTCGCAGATCCTAAAGCTTCCACAGCTTTATTGGGATTTCCTGTGGACGGGTTCGTTGACGTGGCCTTCCCTTTGTTTTCACTGGATGTAAACCTGGCTTTCTTCCCTCCGGACACGTTCGCCTCTACGGCCATCGCTTTACTTTCACCGGCTGGGGCAGCCTTCCCAGGTAATCCATTCACCTCTTCGGTCTTCGCTTTGTTTTCACCGGACGTATTGGCGCTCTCGGCCTCTGCTGAATTTCGCGCGAGGATTTTATACAATCCTCTGGACATTGAAACTCTGCCAATCACTTGTTGACTTAGCAATTTAATGGTACAGCTCCCATTTCCTATCGTGAGGCTATATCCTGCACGATTGAGTCAACTGGCTGAGATGAGAGTGAAAGCCATAGCTGGTGCATAAAGTGCGGCCCGCAAAGTGGCCTTGGTTGAATTTCTCCCATTTGGCAGTTCAGTTTGAACGTCTCCCTGCCTATCGCCTCGAATGTTCGTCCGTCCGCAGCGTAAATCGGGATCGGTTTAATCGGCGTATCGGTCTTGACCTTGGCTTGGTGCGGGCAGAAATGCGATGTCGCAGCAGAGTCAATCATCTGATCGCTCTCCGAGTTATTGGCTGCAAAAGCATTTCCAGACAAGAGGAACGCAACGTTATCGCTGGTTGCGATGTGACCATGCTGTGGTCTCCTCTTTCCTCCCTGCCTTGGTCCCTGTCCTTCCTTCCCTCCACCTGGCTTCCAGCATTGCGTCTTCATATGGCCATTAATGCCACAGTTGAAACATTCCATTCTCTTGTTTCCTTCTCCGTGGGGTCTGGCACCCAGGCCTCTGGATCCGTCCCAATTCTTCTTCGACCCTGGCTCTCTGGTGATGGTTCCCGAATAGTAGGCAGAATTTTTTTCAAGGTTGGATTGATGTTTGTTTTTCTGAAGGTTGCGATGCTCCGCTTCCTCCGTGATGTGTGCAATGAGTGTCCCAGGGGTTATATCAACCTTGGTGATACAGGAAGTGATAATGGTGGACAGAACAGAACGGTAGGACTCCGGCATGTAGCCTTAAATTATGGCAACAAATTTGGTGTCCTCGACTTTGGCACCCAGCGACGCGAGTTCCTCGTGTGCCTTTCGCATGGCCGTAAGATGGGTGATAACGTCGTCCTTCTCTTCACAGCGCATGTCTTGGAGACGTCGACGGCGGTCGGCTATAACCAACTCGCTCTTCGACTCGTACTCGCTACATACCAGCTTCCAAACTTGGACAGCAGTTGGCGATTCCAGCTCTTTGATGAGCAACAGCATGCGATCGTTAACTGTGCTGACAATCTGCTGAATGACTTGTGCCTCCTTCTGATTATAAGCATCCAACTCCTTTCTATTTTCTTTGATCTGTTTCGAGGGAGCCGCCGTGGTTCTATCCTCCAGCAAAAGATGGCTGCCTGGAGTATTCAAGGTCTTGGGCCTATATTCGTACGGTGATTCAGATTACGCGTCTTTATAGCATGGACTGTGCGGCCTTTATAGGCTAGCCAGTTACCTCTGTCATCCTGGAGTTCAGCGACATGGTAGAGATTATATCCATTGTTTGAAGAAGACATGAAAGGGTAGTCAGTATCTGGACTGGGGCCCACAACCTGTTGAGAGGAATGGTGGCGCAGAGGGAAGGAGGCGCCTTGTGAGGATGATTGAATTGGGGGAATCGAACCCGAGTCAAACTGATTTATTCGAGTACAGCTTGAGTCCTTATATACAGTCTATTGAGTAAAAGGCTGTCCAAGCATCCGTGAACCATAAGGTATCATAACCTAATTGAGCTCTGTCGTCTGAACTCCTTCTCCGTACTCCGTCTCTTGAATGCTGAGCTGAACTCCGCAGCTCCATTTGGGTTACTCTGTTTAGTCCCCGACTCCGTACTCCGACTCCATCGGGCTCCGTACTCCTACTCTGTCTGCGGATTTGGGTGAACAAGTGCGGGCTTCTAACCGCTTTCCAAATCACAACACTACCCATCTCTTGACTCTCTCCTTAACTCGAAAATCTTCAGTATCCTGCTCTTGGTGGGGCGAAGAGAGATGCTGCCTCAGCCGGATCCGCCCACCTGTGATCACTGGTACGGACGTTGACGTTCTCGTAATGTCTTCAGGTTTTTCTGACATCTTCGCTCGCAGATATCACGAAACCAGACATCCGGCGCCTCCTTCGCCGTGGGGGTGTCAAGCGCACATCGGAGCTCATGTATAAGGAGACGCACGGTGCTTTGAAGATTTTTCTTTTGCAGGTCATACATGATGCGGTGGCTTACACGGACGTCGACAAGAGGGCTCAAATCAGACAATTATTGGCGTAGGATGGATCACAGGGCCACCTTGTCTGCAAAGGCTGTCGTCTGCAGATTGCGCCACTCTGGAAAGACTCTGTATGAATTTGGGATCTGAGCGCTTTACCCGGAGGGTACACTATGTATTAAGATCGGTTCCCGACTCTGGTCAAATCTGAGGACTTTCAGCTTTGTCGGAACACCATTCATGAGATGAGTGGATACAGAATATTGCCTCCCGGCGGGACGACGGTTACCCCCGGCCAATATTTGCACCGGTCGCCCCATCCGCGCGCCTCAGCGGATATACCTCGCCCATGTACTTCTTCATCCACATCGGCGCCCCGCTCCACGGCTCCAGGACCCCACCCGCACCACCGACTGCGGACCCCCACACGCTCCACCACCACATGTGCCCAACGACTGCGCCGGGAAGCGCGATGACGACGGCGTGCGGCCCACCGTTGAGTAGGTCCATGCCGAGCATGATATAAGGGAGGTAGGTGACTGGGAGCGTCACGAGGCCGAATAGAGAGGTCTGTGCGCCCGGGGGCGCGAGCGCAGAGCTCATGTAGGCGATGCAGAGGAGGAAAGGGTGGAAGAAAGAGCCTCGCCCCACAGGGATACTTAAGATCTATAATGCAAGTCGGCCACGTCAACAAATTTTACTACATAGTTGAGTGAAGACTCACAAGGATAAGTATGTTGGCTACGAAGAGCTGCCAGGCGAGGTCGGCTGATCTGCGAGCGTAGGGACCGTGGGGACCCGATTCGAGTTGGTCCATCATGCGACTAGCACGCAAGTCAGTCGACGCGAACACAGTGTAGCCTCCTCATCGACGCACTAGAGCATAACAAGTTCTATTCACACATATCAGAGAAAAATTGAACAAATACTGATCCACGCACCAAAAATGAAAGTAATCCCACCATCTATGCCAGTCAGTTCGCCTTCCTGTCAAAAACTGTTCTCACTGACTCGCGAGGAAAAAGCTCGTGTACAGCCGCCATATCTGGACAACAGCGAATGGATGACAATTCAGCGAGGCACATAAAAGGCAGAGGACCGTAAGTTAACCTGGAGTTTCTGAAACGCTAAGTCGTACGTGTAGACAACCCTCAATGGCGAGGTAATCTGGGCGATGCACGAGAGGGTTACGGTGACAGTGGAGGCTAGGAGAGTGCGGGTGACTGGGGGGAGCTTTCGAAACTCTGTGAGGAGGTCCCGACCGTTCATTTCTGACTGAGACTATGGAAGGGATACAAACAAGATGCGAAGAGACGGATTTGGATTTTGAATTGGGCAGAAGACATCAGGGTTTTGACATTTTGATTGCATCTTGTTCCGGCTTGTAGGCTTGGCAACGCTAAGCGACAGATTCAAAAGCCCAGACAAGGCCGCAAGTGAGGAATATAACCCTCTTTGAATTGGAGGATCAGTGCAAGATATGCCTTCGCTTCGCTCCGGTGGCGAGAAACAATAAAATAAAAGTTGCATTATTCATACTAAAATCTCAGCATATATTAGAGAGGTTGCGCAAAAGCCGCATACGGCTTTTGGCCATTGCGCAAAGCCGCAGGGTTTTCCGAATTTTCTCAACGTTTTATCCATTCTTTTTTGCTCAATACCATCCATTATCCCTTTCAACTCATACTAGATTCCCGAAAATCATAGAGGGCTTGCGCAAAAGCTGCACGCGGCACTATACTTTTTTTTTGCTCCGGAGCATCACTAGGAGTGTCGAATAGCACCCTCTGACCACCAGAGCGAAAAAAATAAAAAGCCGCATACGGTGAGGTTGCGCAAGCTCTCTAATACACATTGGGTCTGCAAGTATCGGAGGCCGCATTGTAGAGACTCGATTGTACAGAATATAATTTTACGAGTAAAAAGGTTCGGCATTTACGGCTAAACCCCAGCCTTCTGCCTTTCTCGATCAACGAATTCTCTGGGTCGTCGTAAAGGGTTGGAAGTAAAGATTGGTCGGAGAGAAACCCGAACATGACTGAAAACGTACTTAAACAGGGCACGCATCTGCTTGACTGAATATCATGAACCTAACCCTAACAGCAAAATCGTTGCTGTCCCGAATTTTACGCATCACACATTCCTGGTTCGACTGGATTTTGATTTTTCAAAGCAGAGACATTCGAATCATTTTTATTATTGTCATGTTAGGCCTCTCATGTGCGTTGCCTCTCCCGTGTGTAACAAGCACCCAAAGTGGTGTGAACTGCTGTGCAAAACCTACCCGAGGTTCGCCTTCTTCATCTGTCTCAGGGCCTCCCATCCGGGAAGTCCAAACCGCTTGGGTAGACCAGCCCATAATGTGTCCAATGATTTCTGCCGGGCCACCCTCATTGCACCCTTGCAGCTGTGACACACAGACAAGCTTTCCAACTCTTCCGTCGTCTAGAGGTTCAGAGGGAATAAATTCTCTGCTCTTCTTCTCTCGACCATTGCGCAAGCTTCGAGCCTAATTTTGAGACAATGTTCCTTGTCTGGTTTGTAACACGGGGCACCCCAGGAAACCAAAAACTGCGTGACCTCCGCATATGCGGCTCTGCCGATGGCGAGGGAGTATTCGATTGATGTAAGCTTATCCTGCGGCATGAGGTTGAAAGGTACCCCATCCACGACGATTCCGTGTAGAAGCTGAGCAGGAGTGCATTTTTCAGCGACTCGATAAAAGGCAATGGACAGGATCCACTCAATAGACATCTCTCTGGCGAATAAGACAACCCGGATCCACTCGTGATCGGGGATTTGCCAGGATGGCGAGCCAGGGAACTCGGCTCGCGTCAAGGGAAAGGCCGACGACAGATGTGTTAGGGCTCGGTTGCGTAGAGATGCGACATCGTATTTCGTGCTGAGCCGAATAACACCCGCCACGATGTCGAAGGTCGTTTTAGCGGGGAACGCCCCAAAAAACCTTGACCGCTTCAAAATGGAGTCCACGCCATTTTCGTCACTTCGTTACTTCGCTTAAATTTGCGAAGTTTCGTCGCGTTAATGGCATTTGTCCAAAGTTCGTGAGTTGGAGGAATTTTCTGCAAAAGCTCGTCACTTTTCGCCAAGCACGCCACTGGTACTTTTGCATTCAATTTCCGACTCGTAGGCAGCCGCGCGCACCGTGTTCATCTACAAATTCTGAAGCGGGTGTAAAAATTCAAAGCACCCGTGAGGTTATCCAAAAAAGTCACGTATTCAACACAAACTGAAATACATATATCTGATCCAACTACTACGGCGCCGAAGTAGGCCTAAGCAATGCGTGAACACCTCCTCGCCGCCGCCACAGGCCTCGAACTGCTGGGAGAGGCGCTCGGTGGACTCGCCAATTTCCACCATAGCTTCAGCCTCCTGTCAATGGTTCGCGAGCGTGCGCAAGAAAGCCCCGGGCATCCGGTGCTCGCCCAGTATGTGTATGCGAGTACACACAGATTCAAATAATTAATACACCTCCGGTACTCACCGATCCGGTTGGGGTGCAAAGGAGCGGCAGCTCAAAACGTTCCCGCAGGAGCGGGGGCAACAAGCTTCTGCCTTTCCAGCTGCGACGCGACACGAGGCGATGCACACGCGAAATTTCTTCCAGTGCGGCATCGTCCGCAGTGCCGATTCCAACCCCATGCTCTTCATCCTTTTGTATCCAAAAAGCCCGTGAAAGAAAACGGTAATATAACCACTCACCAACAAACCCGTCTCGGCACGCTGGACTGTTGCTGCACGCGCGTAATTCCGCCGGGGCGAACTTGATGCTGCTCTTGTGAGTCAATGTGCGGAGGGCAATGGGGCAGGCACACCGGGACACGGGAAAACTGTCTTGAGGTTGTTCGTGCTCGTTACTGGCTGTTCCGTGCATCCTAGGCGCGCGCGACAATCGTGGTGGTGGTAGAAGGGAAAGGGTGATAATTCCACGTGATGTTCAAACCCCAATGATTCGCGTGAATTGCGAGCTGACGAACTGACGAACTTTCATTAGAATTTATGCTCCTGACGAACTTTCACAGAAAATGAATGGAAGTGACGAACCTTCACCAAATCCCATCACAGTGATGAACTTTCGCAGAATTAAGCGAAGTAACGAAGTGACGAAGGAGAGTACGACTCTCAAAATGGGGTCCCGAGGTGAGTAGGTGGAAGCGAACGCACTCGTAGTCAAAAATTGCATTCAAAAAGCACCGTAAATCACACTTATTGTCTGGCAGGTGAACCACGGGGCAGCCATCAAAGAGTTCAGCATCCTCGGGTTGTGGGATCTGGAGCATGTCGTGGAAGACGGGTGATCTCTTGGCCAATAGCCCGCCGTACACACGAAAAAGTGCGCCTTCGGCCGCAAGCACCAAAGTGCCGTCTTTGAACCATAACTCTTCGAAGCGAGACGGATCCAGAGGCGATCCGGGTGAGGTAGGCACGAGATGCAGGTCGGAGAGTTGGTCGACAGACATGAAGGCGACGGAAGGAATCGATATACACGTGGGAAACTGGATCCAAGCATGCAAAAAGAATAAAAATTAGTGGCGCCAACTCTGTAAAGAACCACCGTTCGATAAATCACGGATTGTAAGACGCTTACATCAGATAACATTCTGCAAGGGGTTATCCAAAGAATTTGAGACGGAGTGCATGAAAAACTCACGTCTCGCCTCCGACCCCATTGACAATTTCGTCGAGTTGAATCGACGACACGCTGACTAAGTTCGCGGGCCCAATGATGCTTGTGATGGCAGTCATGAAGGTAGGAGGGACCCAACTTACTGAAACGCCCAACGAGCTCTGGGTCTCACAAGCGTAACTACACTCCGCGGCAATGAAGCCCACTGAAGACATCCCAACCGTCAAGGAGATCGAACAAAATATTGATGCTTGTCCCAAGCGTTACTCGCGTCAAATTCTCGTGTTGGACGCGATTGCGGCTGATAAACGGGCGCAGTACGAAGACAGAAAAAGCATGGTAATGGCGGTATGTCGGCAGCACGGAGGCAAGCCGCCGCTGGAGCTCAGTACAACCCGAAGAGGACTCGAATATCTTGTGTACGGGATGAAGGATGGGCAGGCGTACCTACCGGGCGAGGTACGGATCGCTGTGGTTCGCTGTCAGTGTCACACCAGAAGTGAGGTCCAGGCAAATGCGCACGAAAAATTGGACCACTTGGCACAAATTTAAAGTGTGATCCGGGATTGACGATGGGATATGAAAAATTACCAAAGACCCGGCGTTCAAACTCGCCTCGTCGGCTGGCCATGGATATACATGATCCGGCGTGGGGATAGCGACTCGGTGTCAGACGCACATGTATGTAATCGTATTCTTGACTTTCTTCAGGGCTGAAGCCAGCGAGGGAAGGCTTGGATGCTTGCAATATAAACGACCTCGATGTGTGAGCAGGACTGAATTTGAAACAAGTACAAGATAATTGAGCGTACCTGTAGCATTCTTTCCCGTTGGCCCGCAAGAGGATGAGGAGCGAAATCGGTGCGACGAGAAAAGGCCAGTACCGTATAATGTAGCGGACAAATTGGTGGAATATCGAAAAGAATTCTTTATACGGGACCCAAAGAGCCTCTCGGAGTCGGATTTTATGATGCTCGCGACTCCACTTCTAGCCAAGAAGCCCAAACAGCGTAAACAATCTCAAAGTTGGTGAGGCCAAAGCTAAGCCAGCAAGCCACGGCTCTGACCGGAGCATAAAACTGGCTCTTTCCCATCCATATGACGGGTAGGAATGATGTTCTTCGGATCCTTTATCCAGCATTTAGACTCGCAAAGTTCCCTCGGTGCTTACATTTTACGACACAAGGCGTTCCGGGTATCAGAAATTTCGACCTCGACCGTCTGTGGAAGGTTTTCTGTATGTGCTTTTAAGTTACCGCCAGAAATTAGAAATTCCAGATTGCAAGCTGCGGTGCCATTATCGATATTTCGCTGGCATTGCGCAATATTTAAGAGGATCTGTAAATTTTGACGTGGAAGCCGGGACTTGCCAGTGGATCAGAGCCGAGCCAAAAGAAGACCTGTGCGATGGATTCGGCTTCAGATCTCGGAGCCAAAGCACGGAGAAGCCAAGTCAAAGACGGAACGTCCAAGCTAAGCCGCCAACGGCCCTACACTCGAATGGCCTTCATGGAAGGCAGATTTCAAAGACCGATCGATTATCTTAGTGGGAGAACCAGGGGAGAACCGAGTAGATGGACACTTGAGTTTTCTATGGCGAGACCCGTGAGAGTGAAGGTGAGGGTCAAGAGGAGGCTTGTTTGGCCGTGAAGCCGATGATCGCCAATCCAAACACTGCCAAAAACATTTCATCATTTTCGCTTCAAAGCCATTCAAAGGCCTACTCACCCATCTCTGCACGCAGGTTGGACGTATCGTATTTGGCTCGACTGTACTCGTGTTCTATGCGCTGCAGACGCCGATCCAAGTGAAAAGAGTCGCGGATGCCGGAAGCATCCGACGGTGGTTTGACTAAGATTTTCAAGGCGTCCCGCCTGTGCGTCGTTTCGCGTCATTTTCCATGCTGGCGCTGAGATTTACATCAAAGGCCTTGACTGTGATACCTTCTGCCTTCAGCACAGAATTGACGGAGCTGTGCGACGTGTGTGAGTGCGTTGTGCCCGCATAGCGCTTAATTGCACGTCGCCATGGACGGAGGGGGAACCGCGTATGAAAGCGGCTAGATGAGACCCTCCTGTTAGCCTGAGTACTGTCATTGAGTACGTTCTGCCCCTGCATTGGTCACTGGTACATTTCATTGACCGCTTCCTCGTTCAGCCACGAGCTTTCATTTAACCGCGAGGACACTCACCTCCGCCGGATACATGCGCGTGGGGCCTCGGGAAATCGCCGTGTCACGGCGTGCCGTGCCGTGACTGGCGTGCAAGCGTGCACCGTGCGAAGCGTGCTGGTTCAAGTTTCTCAGGCTTTCCCTACACATACTTAGTACGGTTCTATGACAGCCTTTCGCGTTTCTGGTCCATCTCATGCAATGATTTCTTAACCATTCGGTCATACAATTTGTTTCGACTCAAGGTCGACATATCTTTGGATCCATATACAAAGATCTAGGTTGAGTCGTCGGATTACTGCTTGATCAATGATTATCATAGGTAACAGGATTATTGCTCAAACATGTCGGACTGCTTCAACTCAAACCAATGCAGCGTTTCAATGTAAGCCAGTCCATTGATATAACACATTCTTGACTATGGGGTATACACGAAGGAATCTCGAGTCCTTCTCGTCGTGCTTGCAGCACGGTCACCTTGTTTGACTTTCTTGCTTCCCCGACTCAAAGTTTAACAGTAGAGCTCACTTCTCTGCAGTATACTAGATTCAAATTAATACTGTACCTCTGAACATCCAAATAAGACCACGGTTCAAACAAATGTGTCTAGTTTCCTTACGGCCGAGACCTTGAAGCAGTAACGACCACGTATGGTTTGCCTTTCAAATGGGCACTCAGCCCAAGCCAACATTTGGGTCTTCTGCCCTCTGGCTCAGTTCGCACGTTACGTACCACCATACTACGCACGCTTCGGTCCCGCTATGCACGCTTCATTCCACGCCAGTGCACGCCATGCACGCTTCACACCACGCTTGTGCACGCTAACGCGTAGCTCTAGCGTGCATTGGCGTGCAGTCATATACAATGTCGTCCAATTTTTTTCAAAGTTTTGTGGGTATTTACGACATTATTTGTATGTTCTTTGGTGCTTACTATGGATACTTGCTAGATCTTAACACAAGCGCTGCAAGAATCACTTCAGCACTGTTCAAATTAATGAGTTGACGTTGTCAGTTGTCAGCGATTCCTTGAGTACGGCGGCGAGTGGTGGTTTAAGTGGTTTCCTGTCCAACATTTATCCCGAGCTGACATATGAATCGCTTCGGGGTAAGTAAGGAGTCTTTTTTGAATTTTGCGACGTCCAAAGATGCAGATAAGGGCCTTGTGCTGATCTCCATTCCTCGCTGCATTAGGCACCTCGATCGTGATCGAATAATTTTCAATTTCAATTTCACAGCCACTACCTTCTCATCCTCCTGAACTTCACCAAGGCCTCCGGGCGTGTACTGCAATGGTTTTGGTACGTCCCAAGCATGCTGCAGTCATCCGCACATTTAATCTTTAATTATTATAGGGTTTCTTGCGACACATGGCCAACCAGGGCTTCCAATATTTCGCAACGCAAGCACCTCCCCCATTTTTACCGCCACAGCCTGTGAACACACCTCGTAGGTTGTTATACCTTCGTACATCCTGTGGTCTTGACTATGATTCCAGCCCTTTCAGCTCCCCTTTTGCCTATTTTTGACCCGAACGGTACTTGTCTTTTAAATTTGTTGTCGCGACTGCCGGCTGATGTCGCATACAGGATACATTACAGGTTATATGCGAAATGAAAGTGCCTCAGTTCATCCAGCCCTCGTAGCGCGTTAGTACTCGCTACATCGTTTGTACGTTACATTGACATCAAATTGTAGCCGCACATCCATTACAACAGAGACAACAAGCTTTCCTTGCGCCTCTGCCCCCACCTGCGCCATCCAGTCATCCTGCATCGATAAATTCGACATCTCTACTCTATACGCGCAATTATCAAGGCAATTTTGTTCCTTACGGCCCTGCGCCCGCTGTTACCCACCTGAATCCGACTCAAGGACGCCAGCCGGCCGATTCTACCTCTCAACTCCCTTCTTCACACATCCAAGCCCCTGCAACTCAGCCCAATTTTCCCAATGTTGTTCCTCCAAGGCCGGAACCACCTCCTGAGCCAGAAGATGAATGGAACCCATGGCCGGACGGAGAGTTTGAGGCAGACTTTGATTGGCATCAGTTTGAGAGGACAAAACAGTTGCAAGTTCACTGGTCTTGTCGCGTTGGCGGCGGTGACCGCAAAGGCAGTGATGGGGCAGACTACTGGGAAGTTGGCAAAAGGAGTACGCGTACATGTCAGGGTATTATTGCCTGTGACGTTGACACTTGTTCCATTATTCTTCGTCCCCATACCACCTCTCAAGGAATCGCAGGCCAGCTTCTTCAACGCTGTCGATGTAACGGCAAGCTGATTCACCATCCATGTGGAATCAAATCCACCTTGCACAAATGGTCCGGCGGGGTCCATTACTCGAATTTGGGTCAACATCAACATCCTCGACCTACACATCTTCTTCATGTGTCTCCCCGCGAACAGACTAGATTCGAGGAAATTGTCACGGCACATCCAGGAACCCGTGCCCTCGGACTTATTGTTGGAGTTCCTGGTATCCACGGCGCAGGCGAATCTGTGGCGGACATATCCTCTGTCTTTCTCAATGCAGACCGTGTCCGTAAAGAACGCGACAAAATCAAGAAAGGAGACTCTCAAGGAGGTGATGGCTTCATAGCGGAATTCGCGGAATTTTCAGAAAATCATCCTGAGTTCGTTATCTACTCCCAACTTGGCGCCGTTACAGTTATCTGCTTTCAAACCCCGTTTATGGCCAACCAGCTTCTCAAGACGGAGCCGATCACCTCGGGTCCCCTGAACGGTCTCGTCTCCGATGCCGCTCATGGATGGTGGCTAATCCGCACTGCTCTTCTTATCATTACCTCTGTATATTGCACGGAGCTTTTCTGCTGGGTTCCCGGCATCTTTTCCTACACAAATGGGGCCTCTGCGCAGCATTATGAGTGCCATTTTTACGCACTTCTGGAGAGTATTGCTCACCAGGCAGAATTACGAGATGTGGTGGTTACAGACGAACTATTCGCTGGGGTACGTCTACAGTCTTGTCGAGTCATGATACAATTCTCAAGATTGAAATACAGATCGCTGATTTTAGCGAAGCAGAGCGGGTTGGCTTTCGCGGGGCCTTCATCAGGTTTTGGACCCTTCGACCAACTGATAATCGTACTCCAGAACAGCTTGAACAAGACTTCGAGGCCATTTATCGAGGTTGCACTCAGCATTTTCGTTCGGGAGTGACTCGGGTCAAGAGGATCAGTGGGGTCGTACCCCCAGATCAAGCTGAGGCCTTTGAGGCGAGGATGCTCGCGTTGTTGACTGCCGAGGACTCGGAGCAGTTCCATGCTCGGGCCGCTGCTGTTGTTCGTGATTTCCCCAAGACCGAGTCTTACTTGGGATGGTGGCTGCGTCCCTCTCACTCGGGCATGCTCTTTAAAAGTGAACGGAGGATGCGCCCAGATAAATGGGATTCGATTCCGGACAGCACCAATGCAGCGGAGGCGGGTCATTTCAAGCTATATTCTGCGGTTGGGCGCCTTCATCCGCTCATGGAAGGCTGCCGGGCCCTTTTATCGGTGTCAGAATACTATCAGAGGCTATATACTGGTACAATTGGTATGTCTTGGCGCTTGACTACAAAATTGGTACTCGTCTAACTCATCCTGCCTTATCAGCGGGTGTACCAATTCGATATGGTCGCGCAGAACCTTGGAAGGTTATTGCTCAGCAGATCGGCCGCACTAAGCCTAGCCGGGCACCAGATGCCGCAGGCTCGAAGCGCCAGAAGAATGACGGGAGACCTCCCGACACTTCAGCCGAACTTCTTGGGGCGTCAAAATCCAGCAAGAGAAGCAAGGGCAAGGATGCTTCCAAGCCCAAGCTGTCGTCGGACCAACTGGCAAGCTACCCTTGGTCCAAAAATTCCTGCTGGCTGGATACAGCATTGGAGCTTTTATTCAATGCTGTTATTCGAGACTTCACGGATTTCTCGTCCCGTTTCGAAGACATTAATCCCGAGTGTGCGTTCGCGCCTTTTTTCAAAATCATGGATCTTAGGAAGACACTTCCCGGGAGTGGAGGCGATGTGTCGGAAATGCTAGGCTTGCACCGCGATGGTTTCCGTGCGCATTTGAAGAAATGTCGGCTCATTCGCACAACCAAAGAACTCGACTCGATCATAGTGCGTACCAAATTTTGACTCAAGGAGAATATCTTGTATTCATCACTGTCACAGTCTTGGCTCCCGGGGATTGCGAGGCACAAAAGTCGCGATGCCTCAAGCCATTTAGTGGAGTCGTACTTCGGGTCCAAATCTGTTACTGTCCGATTGTGCACAGGAGCCGACGGTGCTGCCAAACATGTCCAAATTTCCCGCCCATCCCGCAAATACGTGCACGTCTTGCACGCGCCTGAATGCGAGAAGTTCGAGCACAGTGTCAAAGCATGGCTTCGGAATGAATTTCTTGTTAACAAGACCCCCCGTAAACTGGCAACTTGCTGGCGTGATGTGGACTCTACTCCTTGCTGCGCCGGGGAGGCTGAAACGGTCTCATTTTTTCTCGCCCTTCCCGTGGTCCTTATCCTGGAAGTGAACGAGGTTCCAGATAATGACTGGGACTTTCCTCCGTTTCTTCAAATGTCGGGCAGTAACATAGGGGATGCCGAAATCGAGTATGATATAGTCGGACGTGGCTTTTACAGTCGCGCGGAGAAGCATTTCATTGCCCGGTACTGCAATTCAGCCCAGTCCGCAGTGTTCACTTACGACGACAACGCGAATGGTGGTCATAGTGTTCGGGAACACGGTGGGAAAAACAGCATGAAGAGCCACCTTTGCGGACGCCGTGTTGATACTCCTGCCGGCTTCAGTACATCAATCGTGGTCTACCATCTACGTGGTGGCCTTGAAGCACAACAAGCTTTTGAAGCATCACAGATGGAAGCAGCTCAGCGTATCCACAACCTGCATTTAGTCAAAAATCCTATGCCAGCCATCCATTTCCGACGCCCCGGCTTCCGCCGTGTAAATGACGAGGATAGGTATTGGTTGAAGGACCCGTACCACTCCCGCTCTACCGACTATACATTTGACAGCTCAGATGAGATGAACGTGGATCCACCGAACAAAAACTCGCCGCCCTCTCATGGCACATCTACCGAGTCTGATCATTCCGATTCCGACTCCAGTTCCTCCGATTCCGAGTCCGGTTCCGATTCTGAGTCTACGATCAAGGACAAAACCATACCTTCACCTTCTCATCCCTCAGCAAAGTCTCTGCAAATGGAAGATGGTCCTCCAGAGCCGCCAGCCCCTCCCTCCGCCTACAATTCTCAATTTCTTCCGAGCCCTATAATCGATCCGCTTAGTCCACCCGCCGTGCATAGTCTATCCCCTCCCCCTTCAGGATCGCCGTGGGACATGAATTGCGTGGCATGTAATTTTGTTGGACCAGGTTCTGCCGCCGAGGGCAACACCATACAATGTGATGAATGCAGAAAGTGGTCCCATGTCGTTTGCATGGAGGTTTTAGATCCGTCTCTCGACATAGATAATCTCGAGTCAATAAAGTGGATATGCCCGGATTGCACCGATACGTCTAACCGGATGACATGGAACAAGAATCTGTAAGTCGACGTGATTTAATGTGCGTTGATATTAAACTGATTGGAGATGTAGGCCCGGGCAGTACATCATGTTTAAAACTCGGGAGCAAGGGAAGTACTATCCCGCCAAGGTTGTGGCACGAATAGGAAGTCTCGTCAATCTGGAATGGTATCCTGGCAATATTTACGCCCGTTCTGACAAACCGAAGAAAAAGACCTTTTCAAAAACTCCATCGGAATGCATGGCAGCCTGTGGATCAGTTGCTGCAGCTAGGCGTTATAACAAAGTTTGTCAAATGATTCATCATTCATAGCGGTGACTGAACTCGGCGGTTTTCAGAATAATTGCGGTGCAATCCACTGGCCAGCAAGACTCGTCGATGGAGCCGTAGACAATCATTCTTACCGAAACCAGGCAATTTCACGAGCGCTTGATGAAGCGGAGGGAGCCGTTATCGACATCTGCCTTGAAAAACTCCATCACCCGATCTGGCCTGAGTACCGTGCTTGGATGCAAATGCCAGTCACGGAGGGCAAACGAGCAGAGCACTCGCGGCTTTTCGGAGAGAGACTTTTCAATCTGGACATCTTACCTGGCGACTACTCCTTAATGGAGTCTCATATCTCTTATGTTATGGTCAAGATTGCCGCCAAGCGACGCACTTCAGATGAACTAGAGCGGAACTTGGAGGAGGAGCGCCGAGTTATGATCGACATTCCCATTCTCCTTTTCAAGCTCGTTGTTCTCCGTGTGTATCTCGGACGATCATGGGAAGATGATTTCCAGATATATTACCTGGCACGCAGCTTCGACGACAATGAACTTGCATCCATCACCGCGGATGATCCCTTCGCAGCCGCTAAACGTGGCCTTGTCATCCGCCTTTCAACCATTCCCGAACAGGTTCTGTTGGCGGCGGAGGGAGTTCCGGATACACGAACCGCTCCAATGATAAGTTTGAAGACTTGCAATTTGAAGGCAACAACAAACAAATCCTCCGGTACCATACCTGATGATTATCTTCTTGCAAGCCCGCTCGATCTCAACAAGTCTCCTTACATATGGGGAGAGCCTTCTGCCTTTGGTTTGTACCGAGGACCGAGAGTGGTAATACCTGGATTACGTCCGACACCGCGACCAAAAGTACAGCCCGACCCGATGCAACTTGAATCAGATCTCAACATCCAAGCCACATCAACTGCGCCACTTAATACACCGAAAAACTTGAAGCGTGGGCGAGACGAGAAACAGGATTTGGGGGATTCGGAAGACGAAACAGACAACAACCTCGACACAGATATGGACGATGCCAATTTGACACCAGTTCAACAGCATGCACCCAAGAGTAAGAGGCGTCGACAGGAGAAACATGTGAGGTTCGACTCGGACTAGGGATTAGGATTAGCGACAATGCGCCATCAATAGATTAATTATGTATTATACTCATTATACTGTATTTTATTCATAGATTCGATCAGCTAAGTGAGGACGGAGCGGGCTGTGCTGGGAGCTTCAGGGAGGTTGTGGTGCGAAGGCGGGGCGGGTCCATCAGGTCGGCGGTCATGGCGTTGAGTGGAGGGCACTTTATTACAAGGCACGCTACTGGCGCACGCCAACACGCCAGCACTGCCACGCTGCCACGCTACGCCACGCCGCGCCACGGCAAAAAACCGGTGCCCATGCGCGTGTCCCCGGTCTTTGCACACCGTCCTACTTCATGTGTTTCGATTTCTCGAGCAGAGACCTCTGCGATAATAGGCTCCGATGCGTCGACTTTCCTTCCTCCAGCACATCATACATCCGCGTGTCGTATTCCATCTACTATCCGTCATTCTCCTTGGATACTCTGGCGTACTCACAACCAAGTACCTACGTCCTACCCAAGCGTCCATGGATCCCGCATCTGGCGCCTCGGCCATGCACTTGCTTGTCTCCTCGCCGACTCGTCCATGTCCACGCCTGGCCTCCCCCGCCTGCGTGGGCCTGGCCTGGCTCTCAAGCAGGGTGACGAGGACCCGCCGATGACGTGCTGACGTCCGTCCGCACATCGCTGTGCGCCACGCGGTGGCAGCATATCCCCGCCTCCCACGCGCACCGCCTGCGCCACGCCACCAGCCAAAACCCAGTATCGCGTCGACGCATGCTCCTTCCGTCTGTATACACTCGCTCCGCCCGACTTCCCCACACGCACACCCGGCTCTGTCCCCCCCAAATCCGACGGATGCGCAGGATGCGCATGGTGCGTCTGCGTACACCGGGCAGGGCAGGTCTATCAGCCACCGTTTGCTCGCCGCGCAGACGATGTCCTGCGCAACGCCTTGCATCGGCAGGACTGCATGGGCACCTACCCGAGATGTGCGCGAGGCAGCCGGGGCGCACCCGCACGGATGACAAAGTGTCTTCGCCACGGGGAGCGAGGGGTCAGCGACGATGGCCCGGAGCGGGGAGATGGGGATGAACGCCCCCCCTAGGGTCCCACACGCACCTCAAGGACTGGCGCGGGAGAGAAGGGCACGGACGGGGGAGGGGAGGCTGGACCTGGCGCGGAGACACGCCACTGCGGACCGAAATGCGTCGGTGGAGGAAGACCGGGATGCGAGAGACCATGACGAGCTCCTGCTCATGGAGTGCATCCCATCCCGCTCCCCCACCCTCCCCGCATCTGCATCGTATCGGGCGCGGGAGTTTTCCGCCATCGCCTCGCGCGCGCGTTTCTGGCTCGCGGTACCCTCTACCCATCCGCGTTGTACCGGTTACCGGGCGCAGGAACCGTCCCGCGCACATTTCCAGCTTCCGCGCTCGGTATCGTATCGGTATCGGCTGTGAGAAGCAGGGCCACGGATGGGAGTGCAGGGCTAGCGGGCAGGGCTTGCGCTTTGCGGATTGCGGGCGATGGTGCCATGCGAGCGGTGCGAATGCGCGGCGAGCGCTCCTCGGACCTGGAGGAGCGGGAGGGGGGAAGCGGGAGCAGAGGATGGGGTGTGAAGGCCGTAAGCGTTCGGCGTGCGGGAAGCTGGGACGCGCTGTCGTTTATGCGGAAGAACTTGACGCCGGCTCACCTTGTCTTCAATCGTGAGGTATGTCCCATCTCCTCCCTCTCCCTTCCCCGGACGCGCTGACGCACGTCTCGCAGTTCCTACGCAGGCCTAATATCAGTTCCTACGTACATAGGTGTAATATCAGCAAGACACCACTCGCAGGCGCGCCGGACCTCTTTCGCTCTTCTCCTTCTGCGTGTTTTGGGCGGCTTCCGATGTTTGTCTCCATATACGGCGATGGGGAAGATGATTGTCGCCGATAGAGGATGCGTCGCGAGCGATGGAGTGATTCTCTGTGTGCACTTGCCGCGGGAGGACGGCGGCTATACGCTACATGCTGGAAGTGCAGTCAAATGGTCACCTTCCTGCACCCGCACCCGCAACCTTCCAATGTACCCGTACGATGCCCGCAATGATAAATCCTTGTCGTTTTCAAGTCGCAGTCTTGGAATAAAAACTCGGTTATCACTGACAATCGAAGCTAATCAACTGGAATCGGTGCCCATACCCTTTCTGCTCACTTCTCGAGGTTCGTCTGGTCAAGTTTCCAGGCGTCCACCGCAGAAGATTGGCGAGATTCTGCTGGAGACACGGACACTAAGCCACGTCATGTCACGCACACATGCCGATGTGATGTCCATTGTCGCGGCACAGCACGCGTCCTAGGTGACTGACAGTCGTTGCTCATTCTTCTGGCGAGTCAAGTTGGAATGTAAGCACCAAGTTGGATGATTTCCATGCTGTGGCCGATCGATATCGCCTTGGGTTCCGGCGTCTGATTCACGACTACGTTATCGGAAGTAAATTTGCAAAAGCACTGCTGAACATAATTTCACCTCCCTGTAGCCTCCACGGATACATATTGTACGATATCGTCCTGGTAGGTATGAACTCCAACAACTTGCTTAAATGATAACACTGGGTCCCGCCAATGACGAACACACCCCGAATTCACTCAGAAATGTACCGTGCTTTCAGGTAATGGTACTGCTTGAGAAAGACGGCACTTGAAGAATTCATGGATCAACTGGGGTCGAGTTCAAGCATCGAACGTACAATGGCACATGCTAAAAGTTTTCATGATATGAACTTCGAAGAATCGAAACATCCTGATGCTAGCCTTATGCTCTCAAGGAAACTTTCCTTCGGCGTCGCCTCCAAGAACTGGCACCACGTATTTGGCCTTCGGGCAAGTATATCCTCGCTCGACAGCGCCTTTGGGCCGAAGTCTAACCATGCGCATTCGGTAAGGATTGAATATATCGAAGGAAAGATCCCAACATGGTTGAACCTGAATTTCGGGGTGTGACTTCTTGGAATGATTTCGTTGCTTGCAAGCAATATTAAGGCCACAAAATTTCAAGCCCGACCTTTAACTTGAGGATCAACCCTTAATCCAACACTGCATGAACAGAAGGAAAGATTGCATAATCTTGTGTTTGGTTGTCGCAGTCATGTGGCCTGAGCGAGTTGGTGACTCCGAAGCAA